>JACXGJ010014442.1:0-14823 GCA_016801105.1 Esox niger
CGCTGTCTCTGTCAAACTGATGTTAGAAACGCTGTCTCTGTCAAACTGATGTTAGAAACGCTGTCTCTGTCAAACTGATGTTAGAAGCGCTGTCTCTGTCAAACTGATGTTAGAAACGCTGTCTCTGTCAAACTGATGTTAGAAACGCTGTCTCTGTCAAACTGATGTTAGAAACGCTGTCTCTGTCAAACTGATGTTAGAAGCGCTGTCTCTGTCAAACTGATGTTAGAAGCGCTGTCTCTGTCTGTCTGTGACAGACGCCCAACCAGCCCAGCAGGCCCAGTGCAAGGTGAGGACTGAGGTGACGGAGGTGACCCGCGCCATGTTGGACCGGAGCAACGCAAACTTCCTGTTGTGGCCCCCCTGTGTGGAGGTGCAGCGATGTTCCGGCTGTTGCAACACCAAGAGCCTGCAGTGTGTCCCTGTTGTGGTGCATACCAGACACCTGCAGGTACCTATACCCTCACACACACACACACACACACACACACACACACACACCAGACACCTGCAGGTACCTATACCCTCACACACACACACACACACACACACACACACGCACACACACACCAGACACCTGCAGGTACCTATACCCTCACACACACACACACACACACACCAGAAACCTGCTGGTACTCCCAGTTATACACCCTGAGTCATTTAGCAGACTTTCTTATTCAGGGCAATGTCTTGCTCAAGGGCACAGCCACAGATTGTATATCCGTTTGGATGGTGTTTTCACACCTGTGACCTTTGAGTTGATGTCCTTACACTTTACACCCAAAGCCAGCT
Source organism: Esox niger (assembly GCA_016801105.1). Classification (NCBI taxonomy): domain Eukaryota; kingdom Metazoa; phylum Chordata; class Actinopteri; order Esociformes; family Esocidae; genus Esox; species Esox niger. Next base: position 793 of record JACXGJ010014442.1, read on the forward strand.
GCCACTCAAAATGTGCCTTAATGTTGTTCCACCACACAGCTAATCTCCCTGCTCTTGCTCCTCAGGTGATGAAGATCCAGTACATAGAGAAGAGGCCCATCTACTCCAAAGCCATCGTCTCAGTCCACGACCACGTGGAGTGTCGCTGCCATCCCGCGCCTCGCCCCCCACCCCCCACCAAGAAGAAGCCGACACCTCGCCGGCCGCATAAAGACAACCGAGCCGATCTACAGCGTTCAGCCAAAGCCCGGTCCAAGGAGGAGCTACACCGTGAGGATGAGCTGAAGCACAACCAGCACCACCGTCTGGAAGACATGCTGGATCAGCACTGGAAACCCCGGAACACCTCCACGGAACCGGAGCGGAAAGACGGGCTGGAACGGGACGAGATGGGTCCACAGTGGGTCCACAACGCTACCAGGCAGCTGCGGGCCAAAGAGCGGACGGAACTGCAAATGTGGGGCGACAACGCAACCCTGTCGCTGACCGACGTTGACAAGGCGGGGCTTGACCACCCGAAGAGAAACCGGGCGGAGGCACGAGGGGACTCGCTGTTTGATGTTGCAGAGGGAGACGCGAGGCTACGCGATGATCCGGATCTTGGTGAGACCAACGGGGAGTCGGTGACGCGGACCACATCGCCCAACACCCACACATCAAAGCTACAGCACCAGGGGGACAACTCCTCCACGCAGGAGGTCCATAGGAGGCATGAGAGCAGAGAGGGAGCCAGTCAGGGACTAGAACAGCAACTCAGTCCCACGGGAGAAACCAGCCAGCGCGCCGAGAGCAGATTCACGCCCAGCCAGGAAGCCAATCAAAGACGTAATGACAATGAGACCCCTGAGTCAGGAGAGAAGCTGCGGCACACGCTCCTAGAAGAGCAGAAAAGGCTGGAGAAGGAGAGGAGAGAACTGTTCTTGCTCCACAGGAGGCTGGACGAGGAGAAGGAGCTCCTGAGAGAACAGAAAGAAGTGGAGCGACGGCAGAATCTGCAGCACCATCGGCCTCATAAACCTCCCCTGACGCCATTCACTACGCCGACGCCATCCACTACGCCGACGCCATCCACTACGCCGACAACAGGTAGGCAGGGATTATTGTGTGTCCATGTCTTGTGGTATTTTTATAGGACTGCCACCATCATGACTGAGAGTTTGGACTTACCCCAAAACTTTTCTGTCTACCATTTATCTTGTCCTCCCAGGTGTGGTGTCACCCACCTCGACGCTAGCATCGTCTACCACGGCCGGTCCCCGGCGCCCTGTCCGGCCCGTACCACCGAGGAAGAGAACCAGGAAGATCAACCGCAAGCGAATTAGCAAAGCAGCCATGAGAGCAATGCTAATGTAGGACTTACGGTCAGTGTGCAAGTAAGAACAGAATCAACAGTTCTCTAACTCCAATACCGGTCGAACCCTTTCAGTACTTGGCTAAAATAAAATGCAATTTTTAGGAAGGCATTTGCAGACAGCTTGAAATTCTTTCTTAACACATTCCCACTTGTTTCCAAAATGTTTTATTTCTTTAACTTCAACTGCTTGAATGCTCACACATTTCCCTGCCAGGTTTTGAATATAACAACTCTTAATGTGTTTTTTTTTTTCAGTTACTTATTCTATTGATCCGCTGAGTGATGCTGTCTTCGTGCACAACCCAGTAACGTCCAGCCCAGCGGTTTGTTTTGCATCCTGTGAGTGAACATTAATATATCAGTGACCTGCTCGTCCTGCGGCCATGAGGTAATCTGTAATACTACTAATAAACGTGCCTGGTAAACCCATAACCAACCCTTGTGGAGAGGAAGCCAGGACAAGAGCAGCGGAATGAGCATGAGATTGAGCTGATCCCTCAACATAACTCTGATCCAGATAAGATCTCCTGAAGGCAACCGGATGCTTCACCAGTCGGACGCTGGAACGTTCACGAGGAGACGGTGTGGTTGTTGGAGTCATTGCTCTTGGGGATCCCTCTGTACTTGTCATTGAACAGTGTAGAAAATCACTTTGGACCCCAGATGTCAAGTCTGGCTAAAAAATCTCTGTATGCTTTTCAGTGTCATGGCTTATTGTGGTTTTTCAAGACCCAACCAGTGAGCTGATTCAGACTTCATCCAAGGCTGAAGTTCTTCCCTCTCAGTCCGAAAATCTTTTATTTTATGAAGCGTACCATGTGAGCATGCTGAAGGTGGGTTTTGTTCGAAAAAAGACAATGACAAGACACCTCTCAACCAACTTTGCTCGCTGGGGAAGAAGATGGGCACACGAAAGATGTACCGGGGGGGAGGACAGGGAGACCACAGCAATGGAAGGACAATGACAAATAAGGATTGGCCAACAATGACGTTTCTATGAGCTCAGACGTCTGGATGGACGTATAGCGTTGACAGATCCGAGCAGTGTCCATTATGATCCGGTGTTACGTCATCATGACATCAGCAAGGCCAGAGGTTCTCAGCTTAACCCGGTTACTGTATCACAAACTGAACGTCACGTTGAAACGCCCCCCATTGCATTTCACCAGTGTCACCAGCCTGTGGTCTCATGAGTCTTCTCATGTACGCCTGTGAATAGGCCTATAGGCCAGTATCTAGTACTCCTTGTCCTAATATCTTTGCTTGAGAACCACTGATCTAGCCCATTATTAGGGCACTAGAACTACACAGCAAATATATTACAAGTCTCAGTAATAACACCTGTAGAGTCTTGTTTCCTGTATAAAACAAATATATATTTTATTTAATTCAATCTTAAACACTGGAATTCCACCAGCAGCCATGCATAATCCTTTGAATGAAGTTTTTCACACTGGTCTGGGAAGTGTGGCAGAACAATGCAAGGTGCTATTTCTACTGCCTCTTTGGGTCGGGTCACATCGTCAAGTCTGTCTTTAACCCTATTTATTCACCATTTCACAGTGGTCTCTGTCCTGTTTTCACTATCCATACAAACGCCCCATGTTAAGCCTTTCCAGAGGGCCAGTGTCATTTCAACTGTACATGGATCATGTGACTTCAAAGAAGATATTTGAAAGGGGAATAAGAGTTGGTGGCAGCCTGCCATTCGCTGAGTGTATGTATTATAGACAAAGGATGTAGATACCTTTGTGTTGTTGTATAATTGTGTGTATGTGTTGTTAGGGAATTTTAGTAGGTGAAGAGAAATCTTTGGAATTGATAACTAACACTATAAAACCATATTCCTTATTGACAACACTACTTGTCTGCAGAGTCAACAGTAAAATATGAACCAACATAGAATCTGAGTTCGCATTTCTATGTTTAAGACACACAGACAGACAGACAGACTGACTGACTGACTGACACACAGACTGACTGATATACTGACAGACACACAGACTGACTGACACACAGACTGACTAACTGACTGACACACAGACTGACACATACTGACTGACTGACCGACTGACACACAGACTGACTGACTGACTGACATACTGACAGACACACAGACTGACTGACCGACTGACACACAGACTGACTGACTGACATACTGAAAGACACATTGCCACCCCCAGCGTAACATCTAAACTTACATTAAATTATTGAAAATGTGGCATACATCCCATAATGCCTTGTTTCAACTGTAATTTGTCACTGTCGGGTTTATCATCCAAAAACTGAAAGTTGTGATATTTGACACTTAATGCAATGTTGATATGATTATAAAACGTGAAAACGTGAAAACGTGTACTTGGTTCGTGAACTGTTTCTGTTTGCCTTCTTTCTGTGATTAATGTATGATACAAGTATGAGGTTGTTTTCTCTTTCAAAAACTGCAGAGACTACGCCTAGTCCAGAAACAGTAGTTGACTCGTGCTTGACATTCCAAATCTATCTTTATATATCTAATCTATGAATTACTATTTATTTTTTTATCTCCGCTTGTGAGAGTTGGCTCGATTTAGACATTTTTGTCTCAGAGCCAGTTGTGGGCTAAAAAGACAGAGCGATAAGACTGTCTTACAGGGAACTGAGAGAAACACAGACTAAGCAATTCAGAAAGCAACTCCCAGGCAACAACGACAGGCAAGCATTAAGTTTGAACCAGCTGGGGGGGTCTGTACGCTGGTATTCTGATGGTGTTTTGGCGCTGAGGAGAAAAAGGAGGCACCAGTGCTCGAGCAACAGGGACCGTGTTGACGGGTTGGGTTGAACTCTGGCAAACCTCTTCTTTCTGTGGTTTTCTCTACACTCTCACCCTTACTTGACTTCTGGAAAGCATGGGCTCGGCCAAGCATTCCTCAGCCTGTCCTACCTACAGCAGAGGAGGCCTGCCTTGGCACTCGGTACAGAGCCCATTTCTGCCACTGCGAAAGCCAGAATGTACCCGGTGATTCCACTACTATATAATGCAGTCCAAGCCAGGGTTCCCCAAACCCTGTCCGAGGCCCAGGCAGACATTTCACACGTTTGTTTCAACGCTGAAACGTCACACCTGAGTGAAGCAGTTGAGCGGTTGACTAATTAAATCGGAACATGCTGGTAAAGGGTTAAAATGACAACGTGAAACATCTGGGAGGTCCCGGGAAGGATTGACACACTGGTCTAAAATATCCGTTCAGTTACACAAGGCCCCCCTGTGACAAATGCAAGACACATTTTGATACTGCCTCACTGTTTTTCACGTAGTTGAGTGCAGAGACGGTCTTTGCCTCGACGGCCGTCCCTAACCGAGGTTCCTGCCGGCTTCCGACAGCATGTCCTGGACAATAGACCCGCAGGCCCGGCGCTAACCTCGCAGCACCGTAACACTTTTAAACAGCACACCGTCTCAACATTCATCACGGAGGTGGGAGGCCGTATCTCCACGGGAGGGAGGGCCAAGCGGTCCAACCCCCTCGCTCCCCTCCCCCGCGAACATCAAACAGGCAGGGGGGGTGACTAGAGAGCGGCGGTTCGGCTTGTCCCCCCCCACGCACCCAGCGCTACATTGGGCTCATCCACCGTGGCAGTGCGGGGGTGACTGGGAGCAGGGACCGTGACTAAGGAGACATGGTAGGCAGTTGACTGGGCCGACCCCTCCACTGATCCGGGTCATCAGATCGGAACATCACCACGGCCCCACGGCTCCTTGGGCCGTGCGAGATGCCTCATCCTCAGTCGCTCTCTCTCTCTCTGTGTGTGTAAGGAAGGTTCCGGGTCTTTTCCCCCTTTCTCTGGTGTTAATGGGGGTGAGTGACGCAGTCCAAGTATCTACTGGTGATGGAGCCCGGCACCTTGGCACTACATACACACAGTGACACCCCCCCCACACACACACACCCAAACACACCGGGAAGCACACACACAGAGAAGCACACACACACACACCCAAACACACAAACACACAGAGAAGCACACACACAGAGAAGCACACACACCGAGAAGCACACACACACACACCCAAACACACAGAGAAGCACACACACACAGAGAAGCACACACACAAAGAAGCACACACACACACAGAGAAGCACACACACAGAGAAGCACACACACAAAGAAGCACACACAGAGAAGCACACACACAAAGAAGCACACACACAGAGAAGTGCACACACACAGAGAAGCACACACACAAAGAAGCACACACACAAAGAAGCACACACAAAAAGAAGCACACACACACAAAGAAGCACACACACACAGAGAAGCACACACACACACACACACACACAGAGAAGCACACACACACAGAAGCACACATATTGAGGAAGAAATCAAACCCTGAATAAGACAACAGGAAAAGCCCTTGTGTGCAGCGCAGAAAGATGAACTTCCATTGTGTGGGTCTGCAGCCTTGTGTACATCTCTGATATGTGGTGTAGTCTACTGACCCTAACCCCAACCCCCTAGTCCTGATACATGCTGTAGTCTACTGACCCTAACCCCCTATTCCTGATACATACTGTAGTCTACTGACCCTAACCCCAACCCCCTAGTCCTGATACATACTGTAGTCTACTGTCCCTAACCCCAACCCCCTAGTCCTGATACATGCTGTAGTCTACTGACCCTAACCCTAACCCCCTAGTCCTGATACATAACGTAGTCTACTCTCCCTAACCCTAACCCCCTAGTCCTGATACATACTGTAATCTTCTGTCCCTAACCCTAACCCCCTTGGATTATAGGGTTCAGTATAGGGTTTGTACATTAGTTCCAGACACTATACAGCACAGCTGGATGTCTTCAGGATAGATATGTACAGGACACCTGTTAATGACACCATATAAAGTGCTTTAGATATGATACATAAAGCACTGTACATATGTCATATAAAGCACTGTACATATGTCATATAAAGCACTGTACATACTTATGGATTAATGACGTGCTGAAAACTACATGTCTGGTCTTTTCCGTTTTTTTACATTTACAGTTGGATTTACATGGGCTGTTTGGAACAGACTCTTCGGGACCAAAGTGATCCTCAGCGTGAATCCTTCAAAGGCCAACCAACTTAAAATGGAAGACATTTTAAGTCTTAAAATGGAAGACACTTTGATCTAAACCAAACTAGAATAGCATCTCCGGTGGCTCCGTAGCAACTCCTGTCTACCATCCAGGGGGAGAGGGACACACACATTGGTTGATCCTGTGGAAAAGACAAGGCCTTCAACATGAGGCCTTGCACAAGTACTTGGGTGGCGCCATGTGTGCTGCACACCTGCTTGGCTTTTTATTTTGCTGTTCTTATTTACAACAAAGGTCAGGGACATACTGTACACAGGCAATTGACCACCCTCGGCCCTCTCTTTCACACTGCATGGATTCTCAATCCAAGCCCTTCTCTCTGTTTCCTCTCTATTCCCCTGTCTCACTCTCTCTCCACCTGTCTCTCTCCACTTCTCTCTCCTCCTCTCACTCTCCACCTCTCTGTCCACCTCTCTCTCCACCTCTCTGTCCACAACTCTCTCCACCTCTCTGTCCACAACTCTCTCTCCACCTCTCTCTCTCCTCCTCTCACTCTCCACCTCTCTGTCCACAACTCTCTCTCCACCTCTCTCTCTCCTCCTCTCACTCTCCACCTCTCTCTCCACCTCTCTCTCCACCTCTCTGTCCACAACTCTCTCTCCACCTCTCTCTCTCCTCCTCTCACTCTCCACCTCTCTGTCCACAACTCTCTCTCCACAACTCTCTGTCCACAACTCTCTCTCTGTCTGTGAACAATAGAACTGTGATGGTGAGCTGAGATACAGAGGAATGTGAGTGTTTGGTCCAGTTTCAGCATCTGAACCGGTGGAATGTTGAGAAAGAATAATCAGCGCTTTACCTTCAGACCACAGTCAAGGCAATTATATCAATAAAAAAATCACACACACACACACACACACACACACACACACACACACACACACACACACACACACACACACACACACACACACACACAGGAGGCTACAGTGAAGGCCAGAAGACAGGAAGCTTTACATTACGAACAGGAATTAATACCTTTTGATATTTTGAATGCATAGGAAGTTTGTATCAGCAGTAAACCCTGCATATCAATGAACACAGACATACAGAAGTACCCCCCCCCACACACACACATATATATGCACACCCATACATGTATACACACCTAATTGTAATCTATCATCCACTACATCCCCATGGAGACTTCCTCAATGAGCTTGACACCTTGATAATCTAATTTCCTGAGGATTGCTCATTGCTCATTTGACCTGACTATTTCAACTTTCTGCCCCTGATTTGCTTCTCTTTTGACCTCAGCTTTGCTCAGTATTGTATCATTAACAGGTAAACATTCAATATTCAAATTGTAATGTTTAAAAACATGTTAAGAACAAGCTTTTGTGTAATATCAAATAAAGTTAAATGATTGTTAAATAGGGAATTTGAAAATGGCCACATTAGGGAAATCTAATGTGTAATCATAGTTTGTTTAACCAGAAGCCTTATACTTAAAGTTGACCATTGGCTTGAAGCCATTATCAAAAATCCAGCAGTAATGTTTCACGTCGTTGTCATTGCTATCCCCTCCTGAGATGACATCCTCTAACTGAGCTGTGGGAACACACTTGAGTTGGATCCCCTTTGAGCGGATCCACTTTGAGCGGACCCACTTTGAGAGGATCTCACTGCCGGTGTCCGTTCTGGGCCCCATCCTCTCCACACACTGAGTCACTTGGCTCCGTCATGTCCTCACACAGGCTCTCCGGTCAACCATTCATCCCCTCACCCCTTTTCTGACACTCAGGTGGGCAGCAAATGTTGACGTGCCTGGCAGGCGTCGCTGCTTGGATGCCAGCCCGCTGCCTCCACCTCAGCCAGAGCTGATCCTCTTTGTGGCGAGGGGTGTCGGGTGAGGGGCAGCGGAGGGGGGGGGGGCCTCTCCATCATAGCTGACAACTCCGCTGTGTCCAGCACCCAACGGACCTCGGTGTGACCCTAGAGAACTCTGTGTCCCGTGAATACAAATGACGCCTGCCGCCTTACTGACCCCAGCTGGACCTGAAACGCCGGGGGCCAGCGTGACTTTGTTCAGTGAATAAATGACATGAACATCATCTGTTTTCTGTTCTAGGTGCCATTGCCATCTGACACGGACAACATGTATAGAACCAGAGGTAATATCAAAAGTAACAAAATAGTAATATTTGTTTTTATTTGTCCCTAGTTCTATGGAAACATACAGTGTAATCACACAATCATTTGGTGATACAATCATTATTATGGGACCAAATCACAGCATATGATCTCCTGAAAGTACAGTTTAAATCTCAATAAAACAAGGTCAACCCAAGCAGAAAAGTGATATAAAATTAATCTAAATGAATGTTGTAGGTACAGATAGTTAGTTTTGTGCTGAAATAATATCCATCTACCATCTAATCATTGACAGTTGTTTTGAGATTCATAGCTTTTCACAGCGACTGCGTACGCTCTGACTACGCCCCAATGAATGACATAGTCCCATGAAACCAACAGAAGAAGGTGCAACAGATTGTATCAATGGTACAATACAGACATCCATAGGTCAAACATAAAGTGTTCAGGGTTAGAAGTCTAAATCCCACTAATGTGTTGGTGGGATTCATTGATCACATTTTATATTTATGAAAACTGGTGCACTGAAAAATAACACATGACTTATACAAAATCAGTTACGACTTAATATTCAAAATAAATAAAACATGTAAAATATAGAAAGTGAAATGATTGATAAATACGCCTTGGATATGAGCAGAACAAAACATATTCATAATAGCTAAAAAGTTTTTTTGTATAAGGTTTATAAATCCGCACATCACACATCAAAGTTCAGCCAGTCAGTTCGTCTGGGTTTTGTCTAAAATGCAGTGCCAACCAACAGACATAATAAAAAAAAATGTAACCTTAAAGTGAAGAAGTAGCATAACATTTTAATATAGTTCCATCTATATTCCACATTTGGGATTCAAGATTTAGGATTCACCCTAAGACATGTTCGTTCCATGGGATCTGGTGAACGCCCTCGGTCTGCTTCTACTGCGCTGGTGTGTCTGTCAATCCTTAGAGTCCTTGGCCACCACTGAGTTCAGACACATAAGTTCTGCGCTGCCATCTACTGACAGTTGCCGGTACTCAGGAAAGGCAGCAGCAGAGAAGGTTCGCCTGGAATAAGCTAAGCTCTTAGATTTAACAGTCTGAAGCAGGGATCCTGAATGCAGCTCTCCCCCTGCCTACGCACTGTCTCAACACTGACCCCTTCGGGTGGCCCAGGAAGCTACATGTTGTCCCAGCCTCGCGTTTGCTCCGGGCTAGGAAGGAAGCAGTAACCAGTGGTGTGGAAAGAAGGGCCCAGGGAAGGCATTGTAAATGGGTCAGTAGTGGGTGGCGTGTACTCTGGAGGCGGGTCTTCATTCTTACTGGGCAGTGGGCAGGAGGGGGCGGGGCTAGGTGCGATTGCCAGCGGAAAGAGCTCTGATTCAGGTCGCTCCGAGACGCCACCGCTGGGGTCGCCGTCACTCCTGAGGCCGCCGGACAGGTCCTCCATGGACCGGGTGACCTGAGGCATCACGACGTAGTCATCGCACAACACCGAAAGGGGTGGGGCCGGCGTCATGGCAACCGGCGTGCAGTCATTGGAGAGAGTGTTGTCTGACGCCTCGCTGGGAGACGGCAGCCTCAGTGGGCAGATTGACATTGGCGAAGTGTCGCCGCAGAAAATGTATGGACCACTGAAGCTTAATCCCGAGGTGTCTGTAACAGGTGGGCTGCCCACGGACAACAGGTCTGACGAAGAAGATAAGAAGCTCCCCTCTACGTTTTCGTCTTGACTCGACCACATCGGATCATCAGAAGAGCTGTGCCACAACAGAGTGAGTCCAAGTCAGAACATCCAGAACATAACACAGAGTATGTTTGCTCTCACTAGTCTGGATGAGAGCATCTGCTGGTGGAATAGTGTCGCTTGTGATGGATGTGTTAGGGTTGAGTATAGTGTTACGGTTGAGTATAGTGTTAGGGTTGAGTATAGTGTTACGGTTGAGTATAGTGTTAGGGTTGAGAAGAGTGTTATGGTTGAGTATAGTGTTAGGGTTGAGTATAGTGTTACGGTTGAGTATAGTGTTAGGGTTGAGTATAGTGTTAGGGTTGAGAAGAGTGTTATGGTTGAGTATAGTGTTAGGGTTGAGTATAGTGTTATGGTTGAGTATAGTGTTAGTGTTGAGTATAGTGTTAGGGTTAAGTATAGTGTTAGGGTTGAGTATAGTGTTAGGGTTAAGTATAGTGTTAGGGTCGAGTATAGTGTTATGGTTGAGTATAGTGTTAGGGTTGAGTATAGTGTTAGGGTTGAGTATAGTGTTACGGTTGAGTATAGTTAGGGGTGAGCTTTGAGTATAGTGTTAGGGTTGAGAAGTGTGTTATGGTTGAGTATAGTGTTAGGGTTGAGTATAGTGTTACGGTTGAGTATAGTTAGGGGTGAGCTTTGAGTATAGTGTTAGGGTTGAGGTTTGAATATATAGTATAAGAGACAAGCCAGTCTTACCAAGTTGAGCTGAGTCTCACAGGATCCCTGATCTCCAGGCTCTGTAGGCTGCAGATGAACGTCTTCTCACATCTGGCCCTCTGGGAGGAAAAGGAGTTATCAGGGAAGGACTGTGAAGGACAGGACACATGGTTTACTGGTAAACATAGATACATGCATTGTCACGTATAGAATGCATAATATTCACTATGAACTGAATGTATTCGAAACATATCTTGGGTCTTAGTCGATTACAAAACTAGAATGATAACAGTAGCATCCTGATCTGTTGTCCACAGCGAGATGTTTAGTGGATATTGGATTATGTTGTGTGAACATTCATTTCTTACCATCATGACCTCTTCCAGTACCTTGCTCTTGAAAGGTGTTGGAACAGACACCTCCCATAAGACCATCTTCCTGAAGACACAAACAAACGGTGGGACGGATGAGTTTTATCAGTCTCTGACTTGCTGAAGTGTGACGGCGGAAACAAAGTGGAACTGAAATGGTTGAAATGAAAAGCAACCAGGTGACAATGGGAGAGGACTCACTTGTGACAGGCTGGTATGAACACATAGAGAGCCATGAAGATGATGCCAACCACAACAGCAATGAAGACATAGATGAAGGTGGAGAAGGACCAGGAATCTACACGAAGAGATACAAGACAACACATTAGAGTTGAAAACAGAGATTATAATCATTGACAAGCATTCTACTGAAAGAGAAGAGGCAGTTGGAACTGCTTGGGAACTACACTGTGAGATGCTAAGTGTAGACTACTCGACAACTGTTCAGACTATATGACAGTATTTTCTCAATCCAATCGTCAAATGACACGGAGGAATCGTCAGGCTTCATTTTATTAGTACAAGGCAGGGTATCTGAAGGTATCAGCAAGCTACATTAAATTATTTATAATACTTTTTAAATGTCACGTTGAATTCAATTCAATACCAATTTCACAACACCCCATGCAAAAAACACATAAGGACACCAATTTGACTGGAGTAAGAGAGACGGCCCATGGTTGCGGATACGGACCGTGGCTTCTTATTCAGTCTCATGGAGAACAATTTCATTTTTATTTAATTTACAAAATCTTACAACATGCGTAAAGATATTTTACGAGATACCATACCTAGCTTCACCAGAGTATTTTTGTTACTATGGTAACCAAGGCGAACTCAGCCCGGCAGCTATCACGTTTACCAACCCCGCATTTGTGTTCACACCGTCGGCATTTTCTAGCGCTTCAGTAGCAACCCGTCTGTAACCACATTCACACCTACGTGTGGTTTTCCTTGCAGGTCGGTTAGTGACAACCCGAGGCAGCTGAAATCGTACCGTCTTTCCTGTTTTGGCCAATCAGTTATTTTAAGCTGGGAAATGTGGCCTATTGCTTTCAAGGGAAAAAGGTAGGCCCAACATAGACAAAACAAAGTAGTAAGGTAATCACCATTCATTAAAATGTAACTCCCTAAAAAAACGCAGGGGATTTGAGTGGACTTCTCTGCTATGGCCTACTGGCAATTCAAGAGAACCGTGACAGCCACCGCAGAAGCGGTTTGTTACCGGAAATGGGTACATGCCATTTGTTTTAAAAATATCTAGCACGTAGCTAGTATGTCGTTTTGATTGATAGTAAAAGCTAACACTACTAAATACATATTAGGTATTAAAAGATAGAGGGCAACTGCATTTCAGAGACTGAGCAAGCCTTGACCAGCTATATTGTTTATTATATTGTCTTGTTAGACCTTAAGTGTGACGTTATAGATTTCCTCCTGTTCGTCTGACCTGTTGATTCGACCTGTTGATTAGATAATGGACTATTCAGAATAGTAGTACCTCATATAAGCTTTCCTATTGGTTTCCCGGTGTGCTCTGATTGGATTTCCGTGACCGGAAAGAGAAAAGATAGAACACTGCTTTATTTTTTCCTATCTGCGGTTCGGCCATGGCAAGCGATGCCGTCGCGCTGCAAGGAGCTGAGCCGGGCGGGAAGGAACGGAGCGCTAACACTTTCAACGACTGCATGCCACTTATTTGTGAACGGAGGGTAAGTGCCTGTATCGACCGTTGTCAGAGCGTAAAGCCCACTGCTAAAAATGACGTTACTGGATGTACTTTAGGGGACTGTCGACTGTGATACGACCAAACACATCTGAGAAATGCCAGGCATTTGAGGGACACCCTGACAAGGATAAAACATTTAACTCCACATTATAAGAAAATATTGAGGCTTCACGTAATATTCACACCGATGACACCTGCCAGCAACTAAACCAAACAATACATAGCATTTATTTGGTTTTTGAACCAAATAACGTTCAAAAGATGTTCAAGGAAGATGAACATTGTGATGAACCGATTATCTTTTTGGGGGGCTTCGTAGTTTTGACCCGCACGGCTGGCACTGCAGAATGAACAATGAACTATATAAATTAGCCTGGCAATCTGGGCCGAAGGATTTGGCGTTATAGCACAAATACTTGTAAATATCGTTCAACACCAAATGCAATACAACCGAAATGCAAGGTTCTATGAAGAGATAGAGGTACCGTCAGGGGGTTGTGATGTCCAATCCACTGGGTCTGTCCATTCTGAAGGGATTCCTTCATATTTGTTGACATCTCCCGGCATTACTATAGCTCTGATCTGCACCCGGTAATGGTCAGAGGGGCGCAGGGACACCCAGGGGATGGTGTGTTGGGGCACATATTCTTTGCGAAAAGTACTATTTTTCTGAAACGGGAATGTTGGACCAAATTAATAGACACAAATATCAGTTGTCATTAAATTATCTTTTGAGAAGATTGAATTTTACTCGAAATGCGTCCCTTCGGTAATATACACCCATCAGCCATAACATTATGACCACTGACAGGTGAAGTGAATAACACTGATACACCCATCAGCCATAACATTATGACCACTGACAGGTGAAGTGAATAACACTGATACACCCATCAGCCATAACATTATGACCACTGACAGGTGAAGTGAATAACACTGATACACCCATCAGCCATAACATTATGACCACTGA
>JACXGJ010014443.1:0-14774 GCA_016801105.1 Esox niger
GTGTGTACTAACAGACAGGAGAGTGTAGGAGTAGGTAGTGTGTGTACTAACAGACAGGAGAGTGTAGGAGTAGGTAGTGTGTGTACTAACAGACAGGAGAGTGTAGGAGTAGGTAGTGTGTGTACTAACAGACAGGAGAGTGTAGGAGTAGGTAGTGTGTGTACTAACAGACAGGAGAGTGTAGGAGTAGGTAGTGTGTATACTTACAGACAGGGGAGAGTGTAGGAGTAGAGACCTCTACACACGTTCCATTGTCCAGAGTGCGTCCATTGGGGCAGGTACAGACTGGTCCACTGGGGCTGAGCAGACACAACCATTCACACTTCTTCCTGTCACATGGGTTGGTTACTGAGGGTGGGAGACATTACACAGTAGTATTAGTCTGACAGAACTACAGTTTGTACAGTACCATCATCTGTAACAAGCAGACCCAGTCAATTCTTTATTTAGTATTGTATTATTACTAAATATATAACTCAAGCAAATATTACATTCATTTCCAAATTCGCTTTAGTTATACTAAAAGCAGAATGTGTTAAAATCTGACTGAAAGGACTGTTATAGTACATTTACTGGTATTTGTGTACTAATATGTATGTCAGTATAGTATATGCATGTTCAGTTAGGCAGTGGTCCACTGACTCTCTGGCTGTTTGTTGCGGTGGTACAGAACAATGTCCGTGGCATGGTTCATTCCTGTCGTCAGGTTTTCCATGGGCCCTTTTCCAAACTTGTTGACCCGGAACACAAAGTTGTTGATGTAGGTGACCCCATAGATGTAGTCCTCAAACACATCAATGCTGAAAGGGTGATTGAGCTCTGGAAGAAAAAAAACTGATCAGACCCCCTATGAACCGAAAACACGACAGGACTGTCTCCTCTGCAGTCCTATGGAAACCCTTTCAGGACACATCTCAATGGCAGCTCAACTGATTCAACTTGTCAGCTAATGGTCTGAACCATTTTGTGATTAAGAAAGTTAATTTGTTGAGGGCAACAACACCTTCTGTAGGATGTTTTAAAGTAGATTATTGTCCAAGTGAAGATATCATCAGCATGATGTAACCACTCTTGACAGTTCTAATGTCAAGAGAATTCTGCACAACTACAATTGATCCAGTTATCTAGAACCCGAACATGATGCCATGGTTTTGGATAGCAAGGTCAGCCTGGAAGTGTTCAGTGCTCAACCCAGTCTGATAACTCAACTGTTCTTAATGCTGTTCACAGCCACCACGGGGTCACTGCCATTCAGCCTCACACTGCAAATGACTGACAGCTTAGCATCAGCCCAGTACAGACGCTCGTTGAAGTAGTCCACCGCCAGGCCTGGATGGAGGGAGAGAAGACAGCAGTAGAGGAAGAGAGTAGTGAGAGAGGGACAAGGAGAGAACCAGAGTGAAGGATCATTAAATAGAGGAGAGAGAGGAAAGAGGAGCAAGAGACATGTCTGTTAAGCTTAAGCCGAATAAAATGAAGCTCAATACAATACATCCTGTAATTCACGGAAGGATTAAGCCGTCAGTCTGAGCATGTGCTGCCCCATGTCACCTGTGGGCCACTGGAGGTTATCCTGTACCAGGGTCTCCCTCATGGTTCCGTCCATGGCAGCAGTCTCAATCTTGGGTTGGTTTCCCCAGTCGGCCCAGTACATGGTTCTAACAGATACACCGGATCAACAATCAGTTCTGATCAGCATCAGTTACATGGGAACAGGTTTGTCCTAATAAAACTGTTTTGGACGACATATTTCTCTCCTAAATGAATGAGGTCCTGAGGTACATAACAGAAGACAGCTGCATGCACATACAATGTGTATTCCACCAACACTAGAGCATGAGACTACTCTCCTTCTCCCAGGGTCTTCTCCCCAGGCTGACTCACCCTCTCTGGGGATCCACCACGATGGCGTAGGGCTCGTCCATCATGCCCGAGATCAGGGTCTTTCGGTGTTGGCCAGATATCTGGGCCACCTCGATCACGTCCCGGCCAGAGTCCGTCCAGTAGATGTTCCCTGCCACCCAGTCCACGGCGATGCCACGGGGCATCTTCAGCCCGGGGATCTGATCCGGGGCGAGGGGAGTTAGGTTATAGTGTGGCATTGGGCAGTCAGGCAGAGACATGGACGGAGATTACATGATCCGCTTTGAAACCCACGTCAGGCTTCAAGCGATATCTTAGTACAGGGGACAGACACACGCGCACACGCACACACACACACGCATGCGCACACACACACACGCATGCGCACACACACACACACACACCTCCAGGTTGGTAAGTCTGGAGTCACTCTGGCGTTTGTTGCGGTTGTTGTTAGCAGAGGATGATGACACGGGCAGCTCGTAGGAGGAGATCCTGCCAGTGTGCCAGTTTGTCCAGTAGATTCGGTTGGTCTTGACGTGCAGATCCATGGCATCGATACGCACGTTGGCATCGCCCTGGAAGGTCTGCTCATAGCGCCAGTTGGGCATGCCAGGGTCCAGGCTGCGGATCTCGTTGTCGTCGGCAATGTAGAGCACCTGCCTCAGATCTGGAAAGTGACAGAAAGGGAGAGGTACAACATCACCTTTGCCAAATGTGACGCCTATAAAGGACAAATACTATTATATAATAGAATAGATAACAGTTGTTAAGTACATACTTTTACTGTATACAGATGAACCCTGTACATATAACCAACCTCAACCACAACACAGTCTACAAGAGCTCTGAAACATCAGGGGGAAGGACCTAAGTGATCCGTACTCACAGTCTGCCTTGCATGTGTCACTGATCCTGGTGAAGTACTTATGGCAGCTGCACTTGTGGGAGCCCTTGGTGTTGTTGCAGATGTGGGAACACACTCCAAACTGCTTACACTCGTTCTTATCTAAGGACAAACACCGGAAGCAGGTTTTAGCCGTCATAAAACAGTTGTTTGGTTTGAACCCGAGCGCTGGCGCTTCCCTGTACCTTCACATCGGTTGTTGCCGGTGCTCTGGAAACCCGGTTTACAGGAGCAGAAGGCGTCGGTGCCGTTCACCACACAGTGGGCCTCATCCCCGTCACCACACACGGTCCTGTTACTGCGGCAGTTGTTCAGGGTAGAGTCTGAACAGAAGGATGCAGGATGGTTATATCCAGACTGATACACAGACATGCACACTGCCCTAGCAAGTCACAATGTGACACACACCTTTCTTGTTGCAGCCGATCTCGTCAGATCCATAATCCTCGCAGTTGTTGAAGTAGTCACAACGCAGATTGGAAGGGATGCAACGGCCGTTGGAGCACTGGAACTCATCCTTCTGACAGACGGGGGTGGTGGGAGGAGTCTCTGGAGGCACATAGGGAGGAGATGACTGGTCAGCACCATCTCCATGGAGTCTAATCTGTAACCCCATCTCCATGGAGTCTAATCTTTAACCCCATCTCCACGGAGTCTAATCTGTAACCCCATCACCACGGAGTCTAATCTGTAACCCCATCACCAAGGAGTCTAATCTGTAACCCCATCACCAAGGAGTCGAATCTCTAACCCCATCACCACGGAGTCTAATCTGTAACCCCATCACCACAGAGTCTAATCTGTAACCCCATCACCACGGAGCCTAATCTGTAACCCCATCACCCCGGAGCCAAATCTGTAACTCTTCATTGCAAAAGGTCTTCTCCATAACTCTCTACTAGAAAAAACTCACGGCAGTTGAGCTCATCACTGTTGTCGGCACAGTTGTCAACACCGTCACAGCGCCGGGCTAGCGGCAGGCAGACACGGTCGTTGTGGCATCGGAACTGCCTTGTGGGTGGGCACTGGAACTTGACTGAGGGACAGAGGAGAGACACCAGGAGTGAGTTGGTAGCCATTGATGCCCAGGAAATTGTTAGTGTTGTCTGGGGAAACAGGGAACTCACTGCATTCTTCAGGGTTCTCGTCAGAGTTGTCTCCACAGTCATCCTCTCCATCACACTTCCATGCCAGGGGCTTACACAGAGTGTTGTTACATTGGAACTCATCCAGGGGGCAGTGTCTACCCACTGACAGACAGAAACAAAGAGACAGACAGAAAAAGACAAAGGAAAAAAGACAGAGGCAGAAAAAGACAGAGAAAGAGAGGGGGGGGGGACAAGGACAGGGAGACAGACAGAGAAACAGCAGATTCGAGCATTAAAGTAAGCCATTCAGATGTTGCTAATTGTCTGGAACAAAACATTCAATACCATTGCGTGGGTGTGAAGAACTCACCTCCACTGTTACAACTCTCCTCGTCACTGCCATCCATGCAGTCAGGATCTGAGTCACAGCGCCAGCGGATGGGGATGCAGTGACCGTTCTTACACTGGAACTGGTCACTGTCGCACATCACGTCACAGCCATTCTGCAGCAGCACACAGGGAAAGCACATTACAACACCGGTCATCCGCTGATTGCCAGTCTTATAAGCTCTATTAACCGCGTGCGCGTCGTGCCTAGAACATGTTTTTGGCGTGACTGCGGGGGCGACCGGACCGCTGAGCTTTGATGAGAAGCGGGAGGAGACCAGCGAGGGAGCGTACTCCGTTCCTGAGTCTGTTTGGGTGACACACAGCTGCACCTCACAGTAGTTTTCCTAACTGGGGAAGGATTAGAACATGCGGTTACCTCGTCTGATCCGTCAGCACAGTCATGATCGCCATCACACTTCCACCTCCCGGCGATGCAGCGACCGTTGGTGCAGGAGAACTCGCTCTCTGAGCACTGCCTGGGCACTGGGGGGAGAGGAGGTCAGAGTGAGGGAAAGTCACCACGGGGAGCACTGCTGTAGACAGGAAGACAGAGGGGTAAAGGATGAGAACACAGGGGAGGGGATCCAGAGTCAGGGGAATAGAGAGAACGGCTACTGTGGGAGGAGCATATGGGCTTGGGTGTAGCGGAGGGGCTGGGGTGGGGTGGGGTGGTCGTGCTGAAAGTGAAGACACCTACCTCTAACCCACGTCGATTGGCCAGTGTGAAATGCAGAACAAACATGGCATGATGTGAGGTGTGCAAATGGTCACAGAGTGAAATCCAAACGTTGACAGTGCAGCGAAGACACAGACAACCAACAGCTTATCTTTAAAAACAATCATGTATTTGGCAGAACAGACGTGGCTGAGCCAATCCAGTGCCAATACAGTCTTCTTACATGCCGTATCTCCGAGAGGACCTACCGCACTTGTCTTCGTCAGAGTTGTCTCCACAGTCGTTGTCATAGTCACACTGCCAGCGGCCCGGGACACAGCGGTTGTTCTTACAGCGGAACTGGTACGGCTCACATGTCCTCTCATCTGATGACAGACTTTGTGTTATGGAAAACACTGGACACGAGCGACGTTTGGGAATCCTCCCTCTCCCCCCCGTGCTCCCTCCCTCTCCCCCCCGTGCTCCCTCCCTCTCCCCCCGTGCTCCCTCCCTCTCCCCCCGTGCTCCCTCCCTCTCCCCCCGTGCTCCCTCCCTCTCCCCCCGTGCTCCCTCACCGCACTCCTCCTTGGGTTCGTCGGATGCATCACCACAGTCGTCCTCCCCATCACACTTCCATCGGGCCGGGATGCAGCGGCCGGAGTCCTTACAACGGAACTCATCCATTCCGCACGTCATCTGGGCTGGATGACGAGGGATGAGAATTAGGAGAGCAGGTAGAGAGTGAGAAGAGAGCTGTTAGAAACCGGAGAGGTCTGAATGGAACGTCAACACGGGGAGTCTGAGGAAGGGGCACGAGGTAGACAGCATAGAATCCTTACTGCAGTTGGCCGGCTCATCCGATCCATCCACGCAGTCGTTATCTCGGTCACACACCCAGACGCGAGGAATACAGCGCTTGGTGATGGCACACTGGAACTGGTTGGGGGCGCAGGTAACATCCGCTACAGGCACAGACAGAGAGGACGGTTACTCACTCGGGTTACGGCGGCCACGCAGTCTTTCCCCTGTACCCCAGAACACCGTCGGCGCGCCGGCGGACTCACGGCAGTCCTTCTCGTCCTCGCCCTCGCCGCAGTTGTCCTGGCCGTTGCAGCGGAAGATCCCCGGGATGCAGCGGCTGGGGTGGGAACACTTGAACTGGCTGGGCAGGCACACGTGGATGTCACAGTTGGCCTCGTCCGAGTTGTCCTGGCAGTCGTTGTCTCCGTCGCAGATGTAGGCCGGGTTGGTACAGATGCCGGTGCCACACTGGAACTGGCCGGGCCGGCACTTGAACTCAGCTGCGGGGGTGGGGGGGGTAGAGAGATACCGTCAGTCTCTGGCGGAGATCAGTTACGACAGAACGGGCTCAGGAGCTGTCAGTCACTCACGGCATTCCGCAGGCTCGTCCGACCGGTCCCCGCAATCATCCTCCGTGTCGCACTTCCACCAGAACGGGATGCACTTGTCGTTCTTACACACAAACTGCAGGGAGAGAGGAGACGGGTGGGACCGGGGGCGGGGGGAGAAATCGACACAGAGGCAGAAAGACGGAGAACGAAGATGCATCACGGATGAAGACGGACACGACGTCCGGAATACAGCTCAGGGACCCGCGGGCCAGACTCACCTGACTGGCGGTGCAGTTGGACACGCACTGCCTCCCGTCACTGGCCAGGTAGAAGTTAGTGGGACAGGCACACTTGTACCCCCCGCCGGGCGACAGCAGACACAGGTTACTGCACCCCCCGTTGTCGGTCTGACAGGGGTGGTTGGCCACTGTGGGTAAACCACGCACACAGGTCAGAGCAGCGCATGCACACGCCAACAGACGCCTGGGTGTCAAGGGGCCGTAGCAGCAGACTTACTCATACCCTCTGGCTGCCGGTAGGGGTGGTAGATGTGGATGTCCATGGGCCGGTGCAGGGTGCTGATCAGCACGGTCTTGTTGGTGCCCAGCGTCTTGTGGCAGCGGTTGATGGACTTGGTCTCCCAGTCCGTCCAGTAGATGTACTCCTCGAACAGAGTCATGGCGAAGATGTGGGGGATGTCCTGCGTGAGCACTGCAGGGACGGAGGAGAGACGGACGTTACGGAAACGCCGTCCGGCCGGCAGCCTGCCTACACGCGCGGGCTTACCGAGGGCGACGTGTGCTGTGTGTTCACGTGTCAGTGTTTGGATCCAAACGTTGGTGGCGGACAGGGTGGGACGCTGTGTGTGCATGACTGACTTACCAGTGTGTCTGTTGGTTCCGTCCAGGCTGGCAAACTCGATGTAGTCCTCCCTGGCGTCGGCCCAGTAGATGCGGTCGTTGATGAAGTCCAGCGTGAGGCCGTTGGGCCAGGTGATCTTGTCCTCCACTATCAAACTCCTGTTGGAGCCGTCCATCCCGATTCTACCGATGTGGGGGTTGTCTCCCCAGTCAGACCAGTACAGATACCTGGCGAAAATGCAGGAGCCTGGCTCAGATTCAGCCTCATAATATCACTCACACTGGATACATTTCAGTCTCTCTTCAACTAAATAAATTCTGCGTAAATTCTGCAGGACAGAAACCGAGAATGTGAATGTCACTTAATTATTCGTACCCGTTCCGTACGTCGACCGCCACGGCGCGTGGTTCCCTCAGTCCGGTGTTGACCAGTACTGTCCGGTAGGCCCCGTTCAGCTTGGACACCTCAATAGTGTCTCGCCCCTTATCACACCAGTACAGGTTCCCTCCCACCCAATCAACAGCCAGGCCGTCTGGGTTGTTGAGCGATGTGCGGTGAAGGACCTGTCAAAGAGCCAATCAGAAATCAGGGAGAAAATCCTTTCATTACGCAAATGAACGCGGGCTGGTAATAAATTGTGTTTATTTGTGTGAAATCATAGACCAAACAATGACCTGTACGTCGCTGCCGTTGATGTGCATGCGCCGGATCATGCTGCCCTGAGTGGTCACGTCTGTCCAGTAGATCATCTGCTTCCTGTAGTCAAAGTCCAGGGCCACGGCGTTGTTCAGACCCTAACACACACAAACACAGTGGGAGAAACATTCAGCATTTCGGCTGCTTTAAGACTGCGTTAAGGCTTCAGTCTCACCTGTTTGAGCAAGGTGTAGTTGGAACCGTCCAGGTTGAGTTTTCTCAGGTAGTAACGGTTGGCAAATATCAGGAAGGGCTCCTCGTCTGAGCAAAAGAAAGAAGATTAAGCTAAAAAGCAGAAATCATATCCCTATTCACACACGCCTACAGATAATGAAACATGATACTTTGATGTGATAACAGCACTACGGTATGAATTATCCCCCATACGCCCATTCAGGTTCCCATTCCCTCTATCCCAAGCAGGTCTTACCTGAGGTGGACTTGCAGACGGTGGGGTCACTGGGGCTGAGCTGGAAGCCCTCCACACAGAGGCAGTGGAAGGACCCGTGGGTGTTGACACAACGCTGGGTGCAGGGGTAGCTGGTCGTACACTCGTCTATGTCCACACACGTCTTCCCATCATCCTTTAGGCGGAAGCCAGGGCGGCATCTGCACTGTATGGCCAATCAAAGGAGTGAGACTGTGCCTCCCTAAATATTTCTGTAGCTGACAGTATCAACGGCAGTGCCTGCAGATTGAACGGATGTGTTTTTCAGATAGAGGTACAGAGATCTCTTACTTTGAAGCCGATCTTGAGGTCCTCACAGAGCTGGGAGCAGCCACTCAGCTTGCTGTTCAGACACTCGTTAATGAAGCAGTTGAGTTCGTCGGTGCCGTCGCCACAGTCATCGTTGCGGTCACACAGCAGCGTTTCCATGACACATTTCCCGTTCCCGCAGCTGTATGCTGTGTCGTTGCATTTCTTCTCTGTTTAAGGAACAGGTGAATAGAGAGGGCATACATGAAGACGACGCAATTCGTCCCACACAAAGAACTTCATCCGCTTAACTAGCCTTACAACCCTGCACCCAGTGGGCAGACATAAAGATCACTTGGCCCACATGGTGGGTGTGTGTTTAACCTGGGCCGTTGCAGTGGGGGTTCTTGGGTGCTTCATCAGAGTGATCGTGACAGTCAAATTCTCCGTCACATTCCCAGGAGCTCTGGATGAGGCAGCGGCCGTTGGCACAGCGGAACTCATTGGGCCTACATGTAGGGTATTCTGGAGGGAAAACATTTATTACCGCCGTGATACACCACGGGTCCTGAAGGGAACGCTCAGGTGACTTACGACACTGTTCATTTACTCCGAACGTTTGTTGGTAATGATAGCGTGTGCTGAAAGGAAGCCGGCCGTCCACTCACCACACTCCAGGGACTCGTCAGAGCCGTCGCTGCAGTCAGAGTCGTGGTCACAAACGAAGTGCTTGGGGATGCACTGTCTGTTCTGGCACATGAACTCATTCACTTCACAGGTGCTGTTGAATACTAACAGACATACAGACAGTCGTGCATTATAAAAACAGTCGGTCAATAAGCTAACGCATTATGATAACAAAGAAATGATGTGACGAGCCGTCATTCCCAAATGGCTTAAGTTCTGAGTAAAGAAACATCTCCCACAATGCCGTAGGGGAGGATACATATCTATAATGTTCCATGGAAGCGGACCGCTGCTCACCACAGCCAGCCTTGACACTCTCATCTACCCCGTCTGGACAGTCCTTGTCCCCATCACACTTCCAGTGTTGGGGAACACACACATGAGAGCCAGGACAATGGAAGGCATGCGGACTACACGTCTTATTCTCTGTCGGAACAAAAGGCAGTGGAAGAGGAGGGAAGAAAAGGGACTCCGTTTGCGTCACATTCATTTTGAACTAGTCCAGTGTTTCTATGGAAAGTCAGCTCCTCGTTAGAAACTGTGTGTGAGGCGTGAATGACACTCACTGCACTTGCTGTCCTCGTCAGTGCCGTCCCCGCAGTCGTCAGCGCCGTCACACACCCAACGGTTGGGGATGCAGCGATGGTTGCCACACTCAAACTGAGCGGCTGAGCAGAACTTGTCTGAAGGGGAGAGAGACCAAGAGTGAATAAGAGAGAGGGATGGAGAGAGGAAAGAAGGGAGACAAAAATGAGGAAGAAAGGAATTCAGCAGTGTGAAGAGAAATATTAAATGACTAATATCAGCAGTGAATTAATTAAAGGCCATCAGGGCTGTACTGACCACAGTGTATCTCATCAGCTCCATTCTCACAGTCGTTCTCCTTGTCACAGGTCCAGCTCATAGGGATACAGCGACCACTGGGACAGGCAAAGAATGGAGCAGGACATTTGGTCTTCTTTCGGTCTGCTCAACAGACAGACAGGTGTTAACGTTGAATATTATGGTGGCGTGTTTGCAGAAGCATGTAGAGTTGATATCTTCATGTGTGTTCACCTGGGCAGTTCCTCTCATCGGAGTAGTCTCCACAGTCGTTGGCGCCGTCGCACACCCAAGAGGGGGCGTAGCAGAGGCTGGTGAACTCACACTTTTGGAAGGTCACACCCTTCACCCCAAGACGGAAATAGCTGGAACAGTCAATGGCTGCAATACAGGGTGCAGGAGATACACAGTCATCTCAATGGCAGACTAATCTACAGTAGTTAATTAATATGTTAGGCTAATAAATGAGCATTGCGGTCTGATCTAGGATTTCTGCATTGGTGTCTGATGTAACGATGGTCATCAAAATAGCTATGTGGTTTTTAACAATATTACGATAAATGCAACAGCTGGACATTCAAAATTAGTGCATGTAAAAATAATGTGTTAAGATTTTTGTGGAAATAATGAAATATATTGTAAAATGTAAAGCTCTTTTACAGTGAACATATCAGTGTAATCACTGTAACTACATAATTTAATGTATTTTGTTGTATGTCCATGTATTTTTAAGGTGCCTAATTTTCATACAGTATATTCAGTCCTGTACTCATCTGCTCTGTCTAGACTCTCGCTCATTATTTATTCATTACAAGAGCCAGCTTGTATTTAGACTCCAGGACTTTGGCAGTGATCACAGCTTTGAGTCTTTCTGTAATGCCTCTACCCGCTTTTCACACTGGCATTTAGGAAGTCTATAACACAAGACAATGTGGAGGAAGTGAACGGGTTTAAATACTTTGAAGGCACTGTATGTATGCCGTTTTTATTTCCGTCAGATTCCCGTAACTTAATACAAAAAATTGTTTAAAGATCTGACAACATTTAGTGACAAAATATAAGAAATGAAATCTGAGTGTGGGGAGGTTCTTTTGAATCCCACTGGGTTAGAAGGATGAATAGCGCAAGAGGATTGGAGCTTGGGGGAAAGACGTGTGGGTGGCTTTGATATTTTTAAGACCATTCATGTCTCCTTACCTAGCTGTTTGTGATTTCAGAACACTTTAAGAACTGCAAATTAGAGAATGTAACAATAACCTCCTGGAACGTCAAAGATTGGAACGAGACAAGCTTGTCATAGCCCAGCCGTACTCATTAACAATTCTATTCTTACAAGAAACCCACATAAATAAGTATTCCTACTTTAGACCTAGGAGTAGGTCAGGTATATCACTAACATTCTCTGCTAAGGTGGGGGGTACTGCAATTTTGATATGAAAGGGCATTTTCTTTTCAACACGGAATCTGCATTGTTGAAGGAGATGGTTGCAATATAATGTAGCAGTGGAATTATTTTCAACACTCTTCAGTTCAGTTTAGACTGATCTAAAGGTTATTATTGTGTTCGGTGTAGTTGAGTCTAATGGTAGACGGTTGTCTTGAATTCGGTTGCGTTTAACTCAGACTTGGTTCTAAGGTTAGTCAGGGGCCAAAGGTGACTCACAGCAGTTCATCTCATCGCTGGCATCCTCACAGTCAACCTTCTGGTTACACTTGCTGGAGTTGGTGATGCAGCCTCCATCTCTGCACTGGAACTGCTCTGCTGTGCACAGGGTGGCTACAGCACACAAATCCCATGCATGTTAAGACTCTGAAATGCTACGCGCAAACACAACATTTCCCACAGAAACTCCCCACCAGCTTCCATGCAGAGAATGAGTGTACAGTGTAGTGAATTGGTCACTGCTGAGAGAACACTGTAAGAAGTAGCGGGCTGTGCTTACTGTTGCAGAACAGTTCGTCTGAGTTGTCTCCACAGTCATCCCGTCCGTTACACCAAGAGCTGTGTCCCACACACCTGCTGTTCACGCAGCGCCTGTATCCCTTCTTACACATGCGGTTAGCTGAAGATGAGGTGCAGGAGAAGACAACTTCAGAAACGTTCCTCGGTTACGTTGTCGGTAAACGGAGGCGAACGTCCCTCACTCACCACAGTAGGACTGTTTCTCATCTGACTTGTCCTTGCAGTGGGGCTTGCCGTCACAGGTCAGAGTGTAGTTCACACAGTCTCCGTTCCCACACTCAAACTCATCCATGCTGCTGCAGGTGGTGTTCAGGGCTGAGAGGAGTGGATGCAGACAGGGAGAACCACTTAACTCCCCCCACCATCAGAAACAACCCGGTTTGAGTACTGAATGTTCCAAAGTAAGGTACTATGCGCTTTTCCTTGACAAATGGCTGCCCTCCTCCACCCCGCACCCCCCTCCCAGGCCTGTAACACGTGTCCTCTGCTGACCCATCGTCCCTCCCCTGTGCCCGCCCTCCCCCCTCACCAACACAGGTGTTGTCCTCAAGGAGCTTCCTCTCGCCATCGCCGCGGCAGGTACAGTTGACCCTGCCCTCAGAGTTCAGCAGACAGAGGTCCTGACAACCTCCGTTGTTCACCCGACATGGAGAAAACTCACCTACACAAAGACCCAGGGTTAGAACACACATACCACACCCCACACACACCAAACACACGCACACACACACACGGCGGTCGGGACACCTGGTGATGTGATTTTATATTGCAATTTTCAAGATTCCCACAGTTCTATATGTACTCTTATTTGACACTGAATTTATTGGGATTTATGTTCTAAACGTATTGCTCACCATATGTCTGCTGCAGAGGGATAAGAGAGAGACATGAGAAAACTAATTTGGATCATTCATAGAAATAAAAGCGCTGAAACCAAATTAGCTTACTAGTTGAGAAGAAGATGGAAAACAAATTATGATAAAAAATAGCTTTGGGCTATGTTGGGTAAGTTACAGCCAACTAGAGCAAAATAATATATATATATATTTTTAAATATCCAGATTTGTAATAGTAAATACTTTTCCAGAATGGCTTAAACACACACAGACATACACAGCTCTCCAGCTGTTTGTGTCCAATACAAACCGATCTAAATGGGATTTGTTGATTGACTGTGTTGTGAGTGTGGGTGGGGAGGAGGTAGCCAGCTGTGGAGTCAGAGGATGTTGGTGTGTTTCTACTTGTGTGTGTGTGTGTGTGTGTGCGTGTGTTTGTCCGTACCACTCTGCCTGCCTACTTCACGCCTCCCAATCCCCCACCCTTCACAGTAAAAACAACTCCCACGCTAACCCCTCCCTGTTCTCTCAGAACTCACAGCTATTGGTGTCATTGGCCACTGCGACGATTCCCATAGGCTGCTGGGGGATGTCGGCTCTGAGAAGCTTCATGTCTCCGCCCACATACTTGTCAGCCCTGAGAACGGCCCTGCGTACCCAGTCAGTCCAGAAGATGTAGTGTCCGTAGACCGCCAGGCCAAACGGGTGCACTGGCTCGTTCTTCAACACCAACTGCAGAGGACAGCCCAGCCACACACGGAGGTGAACCAGTGTGTCTGTGGGTGGAGGACTCTGGGTGCATAATCTCTGCGTGTGTGTGTGTGTGTCTGTGCCACTGTCACTTACATAGCGGCGGCTACCATCATACTCGCAGCGTTCTATCTTGTCTAGGGTGGCATCTGAGAAGTACAGTTTCTCAGCACGATGATCAATGGCCAGGCCGTTTGGTGTACGGATGTCACTTCCGATGATCACCAGCACATTGTTACCAGACAGGGTGGCACGCATGATGCTGGGGGACTGCTCGTTCCAGTTGGTCCAGAACATCAGGCTGGTGGGCGACAACAGAAGAACCAAAAGGTCTCAAAGTCTTAAACAGTGGATAGATGGTTTCTGATTCAAATGGTTTGATCGTTGGGCAGCTTGTATTAGAAGCTTTATGTGGCTTTTATCTGTTAAAGAACCAAATGATGATGATTCCCAAGAGTTCAATATGATTAGTTAAATGCAATACAAAGAGACACTGAAAATATACAATGGCAACGCTATCAATACAGTACTTTAATCTGTTTTTAACACCATCAAAACTTCCCGTTAAGGGTCAGGACGTGGTAATACGAAAGCAGTTGCTAGAGAAACGTGACACTCACTCCTGACACTCATCCAGTACAAAAGCCCGGGGGTGGTCATCTCCAGACATGGTGACGACTGTGTCACGGTCCCAGGCGCCCCAGCGGTTCTGGTTGACCGTGTGCCGGGTGATTGTTGAAGTGGTATAGCTGGTCCAATACAAAGTGTCCCAGCCACGGTGATACGCCAGCCCCTCCACTGAACCAACATCTGAAGTAGGAAGAGACACAAGGAGGGAGGAGGAGAGAGACAGGGAGGCAGGAGACAGGGAAAGGGGAGGAGATAAACAGGAAGGGAGAAGGAGAGAAAGGTGGAGAGGAGAGAGACGGGGGAAGGAAGAGAGAGACGGGGGAAGGAGAAGAGTGAAGGAGAAGAGAGACGGGGGAGGGAGAAGAGAGAGACGGGGGAAGGAGAAGAGAGAGACGGGGGAAGGAGAAGAGAGACGGGGGAGGGAGAAGAGAGACGGGGGAAACAGAAGAGAGACGGGGGAAGCAGAAGAGAGACGGGGGAAGCAGAAGAGAGACGGGGGAAACAGAAGAGAGAGACGGGGGAAGCAGAAGAGAGAGACGGGGGAAGCAGAAGAGAAAGACGGGGGAAGCAGAAGAGA
>JACXGJ010014444.1:0-14820 GCA_016801105.1 Esox niger
AATAATCCATGTTTTAATTAAAGAAAGCAACAAAAGAACAAACTCAAAACAGACACAATGACTGGGTGACATAGCCTACGGCTAACAACCAAAATAAACCACCACTACGTGCACAAACATTCAACATAAGTAGGTTCCCCAATTGGAGGCAATAACGAACACCTGCCTCCAATTGGGGAAACCAAAGCACATAGAGGTGACTAGAGCCACCTATTTAGGCCATGTCCTGGCTATGGCCCCAGCCAGCGCAAAGATGGCTAGGGGCATAGCCAGGACATGACAGTTTTGGATTATGTTATTGTTCAACAAAATATAAATCTTGAGAAATACTATTTGCCTACTAATTGTGTATATGACAATATATAAGATTTCCATATGGGCAAATTGTTCAATATAGAATAGAAAATAATGGATCACATAATTAGTCCTCCCTTTGCTATGACACCTGAATGGGCTGTCGTACAATGAAAGGACTTTAGAAGTCATGTAATTAGTTTAATGTCTTTGGGAGGTCTTACAGTTAGTACAATTCCTAACATAAACTACATATTGAATCCTAAGGAATATTCAAATCCTAAGAAATAGAGAGAATATGACAAAACTGAAAATCTGTCTAGAACCCTCCATCCAAAAACGTAAGTATCAGGCCAATAAGGGCACTGAACTGAGAGACAGTGTATTTCACAAAAGTGGCCTTTATGGGAGAGTGGCAAAAAGAAAGCCATTGTTGAAAAACAATCACATCAAGTCTCGGCTATAGTTTGCCAGGAGGCATGTGGGAGATCAAGGAGATTAAGATTCTATGGTCTAATGAGACCAAAAAAAGTGCTATGTTTGGTGCATGCCCAACAATTCACATTATTCTGAGAACACCATCCCTACCATGAAGCATGGTGGTGGCAAGGTCATGATATGGATGGGCTTCTCTGCATCAGTACCTTGAAGGCCTGTGAAGAACTGAGAGAGTACGGTGGAAGAAAACATGCTAAAGTTCGCAAGAGCCCTGGGACTTTGATCTTCCAGCAAGACAATAACCACAAACAAACAGCCAAAACCACACTGGAGTGACTTAAAAACAGAAAGGTCACTGCCCTAATGTGAACCAGTCAAAGCCTGGGCCTCAATCCAAATGAGCACATGTGGTTAAGAGTGGAAAATTGCTGTTCACCAAGGGTCGTCATTCAACTTTTTGCAAATAAATGTCTGAAAAAATTGCTGTGTCCATATTTGCAAAGCAAATAG
Organism: Esox niger; assembly: GCA_016801105.1. Taxonomy (NCBI): domain Eukaryota; kingdom Metazoa; phylum Chordata; class Actinopteri; order Esociformes; family Esocidae; genus Esox; species Esox niger. The sequence continues at coordinate 1,243 of JACXGJ010014444.1, forward strand.
ACTACGGTGCGTCTCTTGAATGTTGCCTAAAAGGGGCAAATAGTTATGCAGTGAATTATCTTGTGTTTTGTATTTGAAATGAATTTAGAACAATTTATGCTTTCACTTTGACATTGTGTAAAATGTTCGTTGTTTTACAAACACCTGATAACATACCTCAAATAAATCCAAGTCCACGGCGCACAAACAATTCTACCAACAACATCTTCACTTATTCTTCAATCTACTATCTTCTAACCAGCCAGAGGTATTCCTTTTTATCTAGGTAAATACTGTTTTTAATAACAATTGTCTCCGACATGCTAGTAACAAATGATAATGAGCATACTGCTCCATTTCAGCCCCAGTATTTACTCACGTTTACCACTGTCCTTGAACCCAAATTTAGATACCTATAAAGTCAACCCGTGCTTAAACCTAATTAGTCAACTGCCAGGTCCAAAGAAGTGCCAGACCTTAAAAGTCCTCAACTGTAAACCTGGTCTAGCCCTGCACCTCAGCTCTAGTACTTCTACTAAGTCTACATCATTCACAATGTCCTAGTATTAATAGTTACTATATCCACAATGTATTTCACAGACCAAATAGCATGCGTACCAATAAGATTTATTCTGCTGCTCTATGTGTCATCTTGATTAACCAGGTCTGCTATTGTGCAAAAGTAAACAGACCTACTGAGATTTTTTATTTGTTAAATTATGATACTAATTCAGTTTATGCAACTTTGCATGCTCCTTACATATGACAGTTTGAAAGCAAATTTGCTGATTTAAACAAATGTGAAGGACAATGGTTAATCTTAAAACATTCTGATTATTTCAGTGCCAGCTATGTTCATCACTATCCTCTTGCAGTAGGACCAGCTGGATGGCAAAAACAGTATTATCTCAAAGTTTTTTTAATTTTATTTAAATATAACTATTCAGAAGGACACAATTTGAGAAGAAAAGCTTTGAGTAAGGAAAAGAAGGGTTAAGTTCTGGCTTTCCTGTTAGAAGGATACAGTGAGCAAGAGGTTGCTTCCATCCTGAACATTTCTAAGACGGCGATTCATTCGAATGCCATTCAACAACTGTAGGATGACATCAAGTGACCTACAAAAAGAATGGCAAACTGCAGCTGGGGTGAAGTGCACAGTAAGGAGTGTTCAAAACAGGCTCCTCGGGACAGGGCTGAAGTCGTGCAAAGATGGAGGACCACCAGATAAAGACCCTGTCATGGCCAGCCCAATCTCCAGAACTGGACTCCATTGAAAACTTCTGAAATGTATCAAGTGGAAGATTGATGGCCACAAGCCATTAAACAAAGCTGAGCCACTTGCATTTTTGTACACCACAGCAATGTGACAGACTGGCGGAGAACATGCCAAGATGCATGAAAGCTGTGATTAAAGTTGAAAAATTTGTATGAATTTGTTTAATTTGCATTATTTGAGTTCTGAAAACAATGCATATTTTTATTATTTTGACCTGTTTTTATTTTCAAGAAATAACTACTGTAAATGATAATATTTTATTTAGAATTTGGGAGTAATGTTGTCAATTGTTTATAGAAAAAAAAAAAATTACACAAACACATACCTATAAACAGTAAAACCAGAGACATGATAATTTGGAGTGGTCTCTTAATTTTTTTCGCTTTGCCCAATTCATCTGTAAGACTACTACTTTAGGATTTATGCTTGTTGTATTATGGCCATTTAAAAAATATATATATATTTTATTAGCCGCTTTGATAATGCATAATATATAACGTATTTGCTGGTATGTTATCTGAACGTACTCTAGAGCTTGAAAATCAGTCTTGGGATTAATGGTCACTATTGCTTTTGGTGGAATTAAATTGGTTTTAATCAGCGGTAGGGAAGGCTAGACATACTTGAGACATAGTCACATAATCAGTGCCTCCTCAACAATGCATGCTAGAACCCAAAATCAACCATGTATTTTTTTTGTCCAAACAACACTTGTCTTTCTGGCGTCATCTGAACATTGATTGGGGACCACATAGGTTTGTACATTTCAGAATAGATGTTGGTCAACATTTTTCTAACAGTGCATTTCTATGGGTGTGTGTGTGTGTGTGTGTGTGTGTATGTGTGAGTATTTAAGGCATTGTTTCCCTGATGTTATATTCACAAAGCATGCTGATGCAAGGTGATGCAACATCCTGCCACCTCCAGCACAGCTAGACAATCTTGCAATATTCTGTTTCTACTGCCTCAGTATAGACAACATTCCATGATAATTTATTAGACTTGTTACGCTACCAATTCTGTAACAATTCAGAAATGTGTTGACGTGATAGCGATGGTTCTTTTAATTAGAATTTCCAATTACAGTCAAATGTTTGGTTGATCTGACATAATCATCAGTTGTATAATCAATTCATTTTATAATCACGTTTTGGGGTTCTCACAATGTTGCGCAGATGAAGTGAGTTGGTTTACTTCATTAAGCCCATCATGTGGAATAGCTCTATCACTGGTTAGATTAAATATTCTGTGAATTAGATTGATAGCAAGAAATTACCCAGTGTAAATGAAAAATTTGACAAATGCCAATTTAAACTTCTTGTCAAACATTGCCCCAATGCACACACACATAGCAAACTCAACTAACTTTTAATACATCACCATGGCCATTTCTCAAAACAATTATTTGCAATTCAGTTTTGTTAATGATATTCAGTGGGGAGTTTGAATCACTGTGGAACCCGCATCTCCTTGAAGAAAACTTCTTAAACCTTACCTTTTTTAAAAGTGCTGAAATAACTTTACAGCCATTGCTCTGGATAAAAGCATCTGTTTAATGACTCAAATGTCCAACGTAAAAGAAGCCTGTAGATGTAATGGCAACTGTGCGGTGCAAAGCACTTTCCATAAACGGGGTTGGTTTGATGATGAGCATCTCTTCAGTGAGGGAGTGAGAGTGAGAGTAGAGAGACATTGCATTGGGCTCTTAACCGAGAACAAAAAAATGCAGCAGTAAACACCATCTTTGAATCCAAACAAAGAATAATTGTCCTCATCTCATTTGGTGCCTTTGCTCCTCTCCATTCTAGCACAGTCATTGCCATTCCCTCATGATGAGTGCTTTTATTTGATATCAAACTAATGACATTTCATTCCTACCACATTTCCTTTTAGATTTCCACACGTAGGAGGATCACATTTATGTATATCCTAGAATGATATTTGTTTTGCATATTTACATAAAACATATCCAGCCAGTCTATATATTTTCTAAATGTCAATGTTTTATTCATATCCCTTCTATCATTTGCTTATCATATCCTACAAACAGTTAAACCGCATAAACTGTCAAAAAAGAGTGATTTGTTTCATTGGTATATTACACATCTAATCCAATTTGCCCTTTGTGTGGCGGAAAAACATTTCAATTGGAATCAAGAGACTCTCAATCATATCCACCAATTATAGTAGCTATTTCCGAAGTAAAATAGGTAGCATCAGAGAGTGCTTTAAACAAGTCATAATATTAATTCAAGTCAATATTCTTCACAGGGCTTTCTTCTCTCCAATCAGTACAACATCATTGATATCATAACATCTTGGTCTTGGTTGGCCTGTAGATATGTATAATCAGGAGAAATAGGAAATTGTAGCGTACTGCGGATGTGCTGCTCAAGAAGAACAATACCCCCCCTCCCAGAAAAACACTGCTGAGATCCCCACTGTCCGCAGTCATCAATTCGATCTCCACTGATTGACAACCCTGTCAACCGCGTTCACTGCTCGCATGGTGTTCACGGGTTCATCCATGCTAACCAATTTAGCCCTCACACATGGGAACCATCCGTCTATGAGCTAGCGCAGTAATCTTTAACATGCTACACCGCGGTAATCTGATATTCAAGACAGGGTGTCAGAGTGCACTGCATGGAGGGGCCCTTATGAAATATGTCCCCCATAAACTCTTGGAACTGGTCCAGGACGTCCTCTCACACTGCTGCATTATAGATGAACCGGCTGACACTGTGATGATACATTTGTCACATCTATATAAAATCAGTTTTAAAGGATTGTCGCTCTTTATGCACCCCCAGAGTTCAGATTTTGTCACTTGACATTTACGAGGAATCTTATGACCGGCCTTAGTTCTGATGCCTCAATGCAGCCGCACAGAGTCTTCAAGCGGTGGAAGGTGCATAGAGGTGGGATGCGTTTGCTTTATATTCTCATCTTCAAAATGGAACTGACAGGCCTCATTTACCACGGCCATCTTAAAATCGGTTGTTTGGCTTGTTTACAGTATTCTACACATTCTGAAATGCATCGAACAAGACGCTTCATAATTTTTTTGTGTAAACTTGCAAATATACAGCTCCGGAAAAAATTAAGAAACCACTGCAAATTTCTCTTTCCTTTCCGAAAAAGTTGAAAAGTGAGGTTTTCAGTGAAGAACAGAAGCGTTCAATTTGCAGTGGTCTCTTTTAAACCGTTGTTCCACATTCAGAACCTTCCTTTTCAACATTTTTGGAAAGGAAAGAAAATGGTGCAGTGGCTCACTTTTTTGCAGAGCTGGGGATAGCTCAGGACGGTATTCTCCTCAGAGGTTTACAGTTGTCAAGACAATTCTGTTGGAACTGTGTCAAGTTCCTTTGCAGAGCACATGCATATCTCTTGATTTTCCAGCTTTTGACATCCACAATCTTGCGTGGCAGGTCTGAATAGGAAATATAGTAATTGACAAGGTCAGAAATAATAAACACCTCAAACTCAGATTCGTTGGTCCATAACATTTTTCCATGTGTCGGTGTTATTTTTCCAATCTTAATCTTCTGTTTTTATCGGCCAGTCTGAGGTATTGCTTTTTCTTTCTTTCTTTGCAAGGCCAGCATCCCGGAGTCTCCTATTGCCACATCCTGGCTATGCCCCTAGCCATCTTTGCACTGGGCTGGGGCCATAGTCAGGATAGGACAAAGGAAGATGCCTCTAGGCATCTCTATGTAGTTAGGTCTACCCAACTGGAGGCAGGTGTAGATCATTGCCTCCAACTAGGGAACCCATTTATGTTGAGTGTTTGCCCACACTTGGTGTGGATCATTTTGGTTTGGTTTGTGAGAGTTTGTTTCATGTTACCCAGTCACAGGACCTGCTATTAGTTTGTTTTCTTTACTTTACAATAAAACATGGATTATAACCTCCTGTACGTCTCTGCGCCTGTGTCATGCCACCAACCTTGTGACACCTATTTACTATTGATGTTGAGACTGATGTTATGTCGGTACTATATAATGGAGCTGCCAGTTGAGGACAAGTGAGGTGTTTGTTTCTCAAGCAAGAAAATTTAATTTATTTATTGTTTAGCTCAGTTGTGCACTGGGGCCTCCCACTCTTTTTCTATTCTGGTTAGAACCAGTTGGCGCTGTTCTGTGAAGGAAGTAGTACACAGCGTTGTACGATTTTTTCTTATATGGAATAAGCATTCATTTCTTAAATCAAAAAAAGACTGACGGGTTTCAGAATAAATGTCTTTGTTCTTGGATTTTGAGCCTGTAACAGAGCTCACAATTGCTAATGCTCCAGATATTCTACTTTATTGTTTCTTTAATCAGCACAAATGTTTTCAGCTGTGTGAACATAATTGCAAAAGGTTTTATAATGATGAATTTGCCTTTTAAAATTTAATTTAGCCTTTTAAACTTGGATTAACAAACACAATGTGCCATTGGAACACAGAACCGATGGTTTCTCATAATGGGCCTGTGTACGTCTATGTGGATATTCCATAAAAAGCTGCCTTTTCCCGCTAGTCAATAGACATTAACAGTAACAATGCCAACATGGTATTTCTGATCAATTTTATTTTATTTTAAATGGACAAAATACATTTACTTTCAAAAACAAGGTAATTTCTCATTGAACCCAATCTGAACGGTAGTGTATGTAAAATAATCTCTGGTGATAATTAAGACAGTCATAGCGCAAGCAGAAGTAAATATTAATATTCTTAGTGAAAAGGCATTCCAGCATTCAACTTTGTTCAATACATGTCACCATGGATAGATGCAAACATATAGCGCCAATGGGGGTTTCCACAAGTGAGTTATTAAAAAAAAACATGCAAATTTAAAGCCCCCCCCACAGGCTAGCTGAAAGAAGCCACATTAAACTTGTTGTCCTTCGCAGTTCAATCTCCTTTCCAGAGATGACATGGCTAATATGTCATTCTGTCAAGTTGCTAATGCCCTGTCGCAATCTGTATGCATGTTGTATAAAGGGCAATCCTAGCATAAACCTCACCACACAAACTTCAGATACACTTAAAATGGGAAATGGTATTGATGTTTTTGTCTACATGTGGCTTTGACACTTAAGTTGCTGATTATCGCATCATTCCCTTCGTCTTTTTATTCAAAAAGACCCAATATTAATAGGCGTTTTAAAAAAATATGTATAAATCCATTTGAAAACATGTTTATAGATATTTGTTGTTTTATGCATGCAAGTTTAAGTCTCTAAAAGAGAGATACAGTATAATAGAACCAGCGCACAAACTGACTGCAGCTTTAATACGAATGCTTCAAACACCCAACAACAAAAAACAAATTGCGCTTGAAGCCTCCTCTTTTCTTTTTTTGCTTTGTGCTCAGTGGAACGTTTGTATTGAGAAAAAATAGGTTATCTTCATTGTGGCTCAAACGGGGGCAGTTTCCATGTCTCTTGGCTCACAGATGGTGAATCTGGCTCCAGACTGGCTGTGGCTCTGCAGAGAGAGAGGGAGAGAGACAGAAAGAGATAAAGACAGAAAGAGAGAGAGAGAGAGGCGTAATTCAAATGAATTTCCATTACAGAAAACTGGCTGGCCCGAATAAATCATAATAAAAATGGAACTTGTGGCCTGTCATCTCCCAAAGATCTGCTACCTTGGGACAGTGCTGAACCCTCTCCCATCATTTGCCCCACTGAAGCAGAGACGATAGAATAGAGCATGGAGAGGCCCTCGGTGCCAGAGGGAAAGTTTTTCAAAAGCGGATTAAAATACAGCTCACTTTTAAAAAGGGGGCCTTTCTCTTTGCCATGTATTTATTTTTGCCCATGCCTGTTTCCCTAGAGAATTGCTTATCCGGAGTTGTTGTGTAATGCATTAGGAAGCTCATAGTCTTGGTAATTCATATGACCACTTTAAATCCATCTGAATCAGCACAACAACATCCTCAGAGATGGGTTTGGAATGATCTGTCCTCTTGGTCAGCCTTAGGATGTCACAACTGTGCGTAACTGTACGACTTTTGCCATTCCATTGATGCATTGTGGCTAGCATGTGGAAATTAACACACATTGCAATGTTAACTAGGCATCGAACATGAGAAAAATAGGAAATGCAATATTCGTCGCTATTTAGTGAGCTGCAACAGATAAATGGGAAAAGGCCACACAGACAGCAGCAGAATGAGGATAGCCCCCTACATGACTTACCCCCAATGTTTATCAATTAGAGGGAGGGGGAAATGTCAGCCTCTCAAAGTGTGGGGCCCCCTGAGCGCTTTCTCTGTGTATTGTTTGTCACTTTTCAGAGACATAAAGCATGTCAACATGGCACATAGCAACCCTCCAGTGCTTTCAAATTGGCCCTGGAGAGAGTTGCGGGCGCACTTTGGTCTTTTCTCGAAATGTCAAGATACTCTATGGACAAACTTAATCTAAAAATGCATCCGTCATATCTAACACCCCTTTCTACATCTTGAAGTGAACTAAGGAGGGGGAAAAACGCTGCTGTGAAAGAAATATGGCTGTGTTTGCTGCTGTGTGCATAGTGTGGATTTTCATATTCTAATCTGCATTACCACACACACCTACATTGTTGGTAGCCTATGTTGCTTTGCGAGGGTGCTGATTCTTAAAATCAGAAAAAGCATGTACTGCTTTGCTTCTCTTAACAAAGTATAAATAATAAAAATAAAAATAAACTTTTTTTAGGGGAACATAGCAATACAATCTTGTGTCTTGCATAAATAACAAATGTATAAAATGTTCTCTCCGATTCATTTCCTAAAATAAACATTGATGGATAGATACTGACGTGAATACGGATCTTGCACATCATAAGATATTGTCGAAAACTATGTCTGCTTTTTCATCAGGGAAAATAAAATGTGTATCGGCTATCTTCCTTCTGCACCAAAATCTCATGTATGTTTCATATTTTCCAACAGAAGCTGCTGTTTGTAATATGTATTTCTTTTCCTGTGGCAATCTAATTCCTGTGGCAATATGAGAACACCATGATATAATGAAGATCAAGCTGTGTGTTTGTGTTCCATGAATAGTATCCGGGAACCTTTCTCTAGTGAGGCTTTTTCTCATTTGCTGGCATTGTTGACTAGAACAGTTCAACCAATGGCACTGCATAAAGGCCTTCTTAAGTGTATGTCTGCATAACCTAACCTGCTCTCAAGTGCCAGTATTCTATTTGAAAAGGCGAGAATCTATTGATGTTTGGCTCATTGAAATATTAATATTCACAACTAACCCCTGCGCGGTGAGATTTTCACATTGACTACTGAGCGAATGCTTTCAAGCTGCGTTTCAGATACCTCACTGAATATTTTCGGCTTCAGAGCACTGCTTTTTAAAAGGAGCAATATCACAAATATTTTATTGCCTTTACATAGTTCCCCTGTTGTTGTTTTTCCCAATGCGGCATCAATTATTCACTCATACAACAGTGGAAAAATAAATCATACCATGAGATTCTTTCAAAATGGGTTAAGCTCTTCACTCTCACCCACAACAAAGTTCGAATCAAGTGCCACCTGCAATTCAATTACATCTTAAAGGTTGGGATTTTTCATTTAAATGAATACAGTTTTATTTTTACGTTGTAATGACACAGATATTGTCACATTATGGTGTATAATATTAATATATATACAGTGGGGAGAACAAGTATTTGATACAATGATGATTTTGCAGGTTTTCCTACTTAGAAAGCATGTAGAGTTCTGTATGTTTTACTCACGTCAACTGTGAGAGACAGAATCTAAAAGTAAAATACAGAAAATCACTTTGTATGATTTTAAAATAATTAATTAGCATTTTATTGCACAACATAAGTATTTGATCACCAACCAACCAGTAAGAATTCCCGGCTCTCACAGAACCTGTTAGTTTTTCTTTAAGTAGCCCTCCTGTTCTCAACTCACCTTGATAAAAGACACCTGTCCATACACTCAAACAGACTCCAACCTCTCCACAATGGCCAAGACCAGAGAGCTGTGTAAGGACATCAGGGATAAAATTGTAGAGCTGCACAAGGCTGGGATGGGCTCAAGATGATGGTCAATCTCCCTCTGTCTGGGGCTCCATGCAAGATCTCACCTCATGGGACATCAATGATCATGAGGAAAGTGAGTGATCAGCCCAGAACTACACGGCAGGACCTGGCCAATGACCTGAAGAGAGCTGGGACCACAGTCTCAAAGAAAGCCATTAGTAACACACTACGCCGTCATGGATTAAAATCCTGCAGCGAACTCAAGGTCCCCCTGCTCAAGCCAGCGCAAGTCCAGGCCCATCTGAAGTTTGCCAATGACCATCTGGATGATCCAGAGGAGGAATGGGAGAAGGGCATGTGGTCTGATGAGACAGAAATAGAGCCTTTTGGTCTAAACTCCACTCGCCGTGTTTGGAGGAAGAAGAAGGATGAGTACAAGCCCAAGAACACAATCCCAACCTCCGTTACCTCCGTAAGAAGCATTTCAAGGTCCTTGAGTGGCCTAGCCAGTCTCCAGACCTGAACCCAATAGAAAATCTTTGGAGGGAGCTGAAAGACAATATTGCCCAGCGACAGCCCCGAAACCTGAAGGATCTGGAGAAGGTCTGTATGGAGGAGTGGGCCAAAATCCCTGCTGCAGTGTGTGCAAACCTGGTCAAGAACTACAGGACATGTATGATCTCTGTAATTGCTAACAAAGATGTCTGTAGCAAATATTAAGTTCTGCTTTTCTGATGTATCAAATACTTATGTCATGCAATAAAATGCAAATTAATTATTTAAAAATCATACAATGTGGTTTTCTGGATTTTTGTTTTAGATTCCGTCTCTCACAGTTGAAGTGTACCTATGATAAAAATACAGACCTCTACATGCTTTGTAACTAGAAAAACCTGCAAAATCAGCAGTGTATCATATACTTGTTCTCCCTAATGTGTACATATATATCAATATGTATATATATGTATATACTGTATATATATATATATATATATATATATATATAGAGAGAGAGAGAGAGAGAGAGAGAGAGAGAGCGAGAGCGAGAGAGAGAGAATATAAATATATACACACATATCAAGGGAAGTTATGATGTTGGGTCTAACACAATTAAGTGTATTAGGAAGTTCTGGGATCTGTTTATTGGAGGTAATCAAGTCATTGAGGCAAATGCTCTTTTTCAAAGCACGTTGCTTAGACACTTTTACCCAGCCTTGGACGTTATTACACCACTTAAGGGTCGTTTGACGTCAGTGGAAGCGATTACGTTCTAATGTCAACCATTTGTCCCAAGACATGACAGGAAAACGAGCAGAGGTTAGAGTTGAGGTCAGAAACACAGAAATCTTTTATTGTATGGAACCGAGTAAGTTTCCAAACCATGTTATAAGACACATAAAACACATTTTGTTCAATTAAAAAACTTCTATTAGTTCAATCATGATCACTAGTCACAGTTGAAATATTGTCCTGAATAGAGATAACAGTGGAACAGAGAATCTTAACCCATGAGACCATTCATTTAATTTATTCATGGCACCGCCAAGGTTTCAAGGCAGCTTCGTTTGGAAATTAACACCTTTTAATTTCTTATATTACATTTCACACATTCAACCTTGAAGTTAATTAGTAATGTGAGGACTCAGCAGCACGTCTCAGCCCTCATACATCCCAGGGGCTGGCGTCCTCAGTCTGATCCTATGGAAGACATCTCACCTTTTTACATGTAGCCTTAGGCCAGCTTCCTTTCACACCAATATTGCAGGTCAGCATTATACCTGACCCAGAATAAAATCAACCACAGCCATTGCCTCCTGCCATTGTACTCGGGTTGGAGCTGCACTGACCTGTTAGAACCAAGCCTAGATAAGATTAAATCCTCAAAATACAAGCATAGTGCGGATGAGGTTCTTAAAGATGACTCATAATGGTTCATCTTACCATGTGGCAATCCATTATAAACACGTGCTAACGACAACCCTACAGTGGGCTACAGCGCAGTGCGAAATCACTAAACATTTTATCAAGAAGGACACTTGAGATAATGACACAGCTATAAATGTCGTATGCTTGTCTTAACTACCCTAATAAATGATGTTATTATCCTAACGGCCAAGATATCACGAACAGCTGGCCCCCAAATCGTTTTTTTTGGTAATAGCACAATGTAGTATGATTCAGATGGAAATATCCACCATTATTTTGGGGTGAAGTGCGTAATTTCAAGTCTGGAATTATAGAATATACACGTTCCTGTTGTTTTGACGTCATTCGCTGTGAAGTGAGTTAAAGGAAGCAAACATCAAATCAATTAAGAAACCACTCTCTATGCTGTTCGAAAAACCCTTACCTTTAGTTCGTTCATGACCTAGTGACTAGATTCTGTGCTGCCAAAGAAGTTGATCTCACAGCATCGTGCTACTGCCAGTATGTACTGCAGTCGGGCTTGCAGTGTGCTCCTGACAACAGGGCTATTCAGTGGTGCTGATTATTTATGGTCTAGTATCAGAGGGAAAATCCACCACATTTATGGAATAACGGATATGGTCTGTGATATTTTCCAAAGCTATGTTTACAGAATGACAAATGTCTGATTGAATAAAGCATTCACTATTGCAGGTTCTTTTTCACTTTTGGCAGTGAAACTATTACTATTTAAATGATGAGCAGGTTGACATATTTTTTCTCTCACTGAATGATGTTTAAAGAGCATTGATAGTAAACACAGAGGCTATGGTTTTAGGTGACTTATACCACTGTGTTGCATTATGGACAATTAAACAAAGGCAATTTCAAGGACCAGTACTCAATGTTCATTTAAGTTCATGTTATAAAATACCATGGTAAAAAACATTTTAGAAATTCTGTAAGTATTGATAGGAGTCCCTTAGTTGGTGGTGACCCTTTGGTGGTCTGATGCTTGACAAAGTGGGTGTAACTATTTCCTGTTAGGTTTGCCTGTTCAACCTCTAATTACCAACTATGCAGACCACTCTATGATGTGGCTTTAATGACTTCCAAAATCTCTTATTTTACCTCCAAAAATCCCCTACGCAACAATCCCAAAACATAATAATGTATGCTCTTCAGTTAATGCCTGGACCTGCTGGTTTCCCAAACATTCCTGCCGTTAATTAATATATTGGTATATAATGACTCATATGACCCACCATGAGTCTAAAGTTAAACTCAGAATTTGTTTCTTGTTCTACAATAAGGCATCCTTCACCCACAGTGCTGAGTATACATTTGTATTAATGGCTATCCAGCCAATCCTGGACTATGAAGATGTAGTTACAGGCTTGCCACAAAATATTCCTTGATTCATTTGATTCAGTTTACCACAATTGCATCCACTTTGTAACCAGCAGTCCCCTTGAACACAAAGACTATGCCGTTGGCCAGGTCGTCACCATTTTTTTTCTTAATTTACATACCTAGTTAAATTAAAGTAAGATATTTGAAGCAGATGTTCTCCTTTTTCCACACTGAATGAAAATTACTAGAGAAATGTCCCCCCAAAAAATCTGTGTGAAGGCAATCAAATCCTTTCAGTCTAGTAAACCACTGGGCTTGAAGGCATTCCAGTAAAGCTATATGAAATTGTTTATGATTTACTCAAAGACCCATTATCATAAAGGTTTACTACTCTTGTAAAAATGGAAGCATATACTCAGGAAGGAGTGTATTTTTTATGACCCAGATGTTAAATATATAGGTTTTTAAACTTTAGTATTCTGATGCAAAAAAATGCAAAGCACAGACAATCAATATTCTTCCCACAGATATTGTCATTCAGATTAAATGGATATGTTTGCTATATTTTTACAGATTACCTCGTATGAAGAGATTAATTACCTCGTTTTGAGTGATTACGATTTTTTTCAGATGATTCTTTCTTGTCTCTCTCCTGTTCACTTCCATTCTTGTCTCTAAAATGGAAGTGAACAGGGAAACTGATATGGCGTTCGAATATACAATACTGTACATTACATTTTCCAAAATGGGAAGGCCAGGGTGTATTCATAGTTTTCCGTCATGTGATTGCTCATTCAGCCTGGCAGGCAAAATAGTTACTTACGTTAGGCTGGTAAAAGTAGTCTATTCTGTTCAAGGAAAAAGGCGGGCCCAACATGAACAAACAGAGTAGCACTTTTCATTCATTAAAATAAAACTCACTAAAAGAAAACATGGAAAAATATTACAGCGTTGCTTTGATACATAGGCCTACTTAAAACTCACCCTTGCACTCAGTGTTTGCATATATATATATATATATATATATATATATATATATATATATATATATATATATATATATATATATATATATATA
>JACXGJ010014445.1:0-14696 GCA_016801105.1 Esox niger
TATATATATATATATATATATATATATATATATATATATATATATATATATATATATAGTATTTATAGTATGTAGAGCAAGCTTTTAACATTATTAGCATGGTCAAAGTATGTATAACAGGGTTAATGACAGAGTGATAGCTGGGATGTGGTATGTATCACAATATTTATAAGGGATTAATTGTATTTCTACTAGGTTAATCACATGGGTTGAGTAGGTATAACCTGGTTTCATAACTTGTTTATTTTCTATATAACAGTGTGAAGGTATTGTATAGCAGGGTTCATGTCAGTTATGTAATATGTATAACAACATAATTTTGTTTTTTTGTAAAGATGTCTGGCCAGTAAACTGGCTTGTAGATTTGTCTGGTCACCTTGTAGAATAATCTGGTATAATGTGCTGCTCTGTGGATTAGTCTTCTCATCTTTTAGATACATTTGGTCAGTTTATGCCTCTATAGTTTAGTCTGGTCAACAAGTTGATTAGCCTGGTCAGTTTGTAGATTGGTTTGGTCAGCTTATTTCTCTGTAGATTAGTTTTGTCAGCTTGTTTCTCTGTAGATTGGTTTGATCAGCTTGTTTCTCTGTAGATTGGTTTGGTCAGCTTGTTTCTCTGTAGATTAGTTTTGTCAGCTTTTGCTCTGTAGACTGGTATGGTCATCTAGTAAATTAGTTTGGTCTGCTTATTGCTCTGTAGATTCATCTGTTCAATTTGCAGGATAGTCTGTCCAGCTTGCTGCTCTGTAGATTAGTCTGGTCAGGTCAGCCACTGTTGTTTTCTCTGCTGGAATCTGATCCATCTTCATCCTGCCAGAGGGACAATACTCAGCCTTCTCGGAGTGTTGCTATGGAGCTCAATGATCATCCAGGAGCATTAACATTGTCCCCAGGTGTGTAGCGGTAATCACTAGAGCCATAAAACAGCCACAGGAAGAGGGGACTGAAGGCAGAGCGACCATTCAGTCATTCAGCAGAGGACTGAGAGCTGATAAAGGCTGTATCGTTCCCTTTTCCTTTAACTGGCTTCTTTACAGGACGGGCCCAAACCTGGCCAGCAAGGTCACCTCGCAGAAAAGAAACAAGAGGAGAAAGGACATGTTGAAAGCAGGAGAGGAGGAGAGCCTTAATGGCCTTCTCACATTGTTTATTTTTACATTAGTGGTCAAAGAACTAACCCAGGCAGAGTTTCAAATAATGTCAGAAAGAAGAATTTTAAATCAAGTTGTAAAGTTATCTTTACTTCATTACCTGGTAATTATCATCTATAAGTGGCTGAGCACATGCCAACAGCATATCACCCTGCCTCCCACTGCTGGTTTGTCTCTTAAGCTAAGCAAAGACAGCACGCTCCAGGAAGTGTTGCTGGAGAGCCAGTAGGGGGCACTCTTCCCTCTGGTCAAAAGATCAAATCCCAGGGTAGTGTAGGGGACATTGTCTTTTGGACAGACTGACGTACTTCTTGCCTCTCCAGCTGATGTGTGGTGTCTGTTCTGGTCTAAACTGGTTAGAAGTTCTTTGGGTACATGAAGCAGACATGACTCTTTCATCATTAAATTGACCAGGTCTTTTCCTCTCAGCCCCATAGTTTTCCCCATACAGCATCAAATCCAACACCTACGGTTGGTGCCAGAAAAATACACAGATCTTCAGTTTCTTCACTTGTCCATTCATGCTTAATAAAAGAGGGAGCAAAGATGCACTGGTTTTACTGATCTGATGAAGTACTGGGTGAACCAGTGTATACTGCATTATCAAGCAAGGGTTTGACAAAAATAAATGGTTTTGCTGCGCAGTGAAAAACCATGGCTATTTGCCCTAGGCCTTCTGTGGGGGAAGAAAGTCCTTGAAAACATTGGCTTACGGAATAATCAAGAAAAAATCACAGTCACAGCATCAGTCATTTACTTGATGTGCACAACATCAACACTTTTGAGGACATCATGAAATAATCAATCAGACCTGAGCCAGAGTAGGATTGCAGAGAAGTTGGATTGGAGCGCCCGTCATTTGGTTAGGGTGGATTGCAAAGGGGTTTAAACAATTTCCTTAATCACCTTTCAATATTTCGGCATTGCCTATGACAGGCATTTGAAATGTTGTCACACCTTTGCACATCAACTACCTTGTATCCCTGCACATCAACTACCTTGTATCCCTGCACATCAACTACCTCGTAGCCCTGCACATCAACTACCTCGTAGCCCTGCACATCAACTACCTCGTAGCCCTGCACATCAACTACCTCGTAGCCCTGCACATCAACTACCTCGTAGCCCTGCACATCAACTACCTCGTAGCCCTGCACATCAAGTACCTCGTAGCCCTGCACATCAACTACCTCGTAGCCCTGCACATCAAGTACCTCGTAGCCCTGCACATCAAGTAACTCAAGTACATCAAATAACCCCGTTACACAATATGCTGTCTAATAACCATGTTACACAACATACTCTCTAATAACCCTGTTACACAACATACTGTCCAATAACCCCATTACACAACATACTGTCTAATAACCCCGTTACACAACATACTGTCTAATAACCCCGTTACACAACATATTGTCTAATAACTATGTTACACAACATACTGTCTAATAACCCCGTTACACAACATACTGTCTAATAACCCTGTTACACAACATTATGTCGGAAAACCATGTTACAAAACATGTACAATATTATTCATATTGTTTAAACAACATATTGTCAAATAATATTAATTTCCATTAAATAATAGATTGTTTAATAAACAAGGTCTCTTTTACACAGCTTTCTGTATAACAATCAATGTCTCTGTTGCCCAACATTCTGTCTAATAACCAGTATCTCCTTTACATTACTTCCTGTGCAATAACCAGTGTCTCTGTTACACAACATACTGTCAAACAATTAGACAATATGATGAGACAGCTGTAGCAGCAGAGTGTATCCAGGTGACAGGAGCCCTTATCATAAGTCTGTAATTAGTTGTCAAACAGCTCTGACACAAATGATGAGTTGACTCCTATAGTCACTGGTTGCCAGCAGGACACAAGATTTCCTTTTTAACTGTTTACGTCTCAGAGATCCAGTCATTAAGATGTTCCCGAGACAATAACTGCACTGTGCCTTTCCGACATTACATGTCAATGTCACTAATTTGCAAATATAACGACCCACTTCACTTGTAACTATGGAGACAGTGCAGAGATGTAACCTTCAGTTGCTGAATTCCACGAGTCAATGTAAACTATTTACAACAACATTGTCAGAGGTAATCAACTAATCAATCACTTAATTAATGATCCGTTTAAATAATAGATGTTTTTTTCAGAGCAGTCTTGCTCTGTGATGTTCTGGAGCCTGGCTGCAGAGAAGACTAACTGGGGTTGCTTTAATCAGCCTTTTGATCACACCACTATTCTGCTAAGTCAATTAAAACTAGGCTGTGTTGATGAATTATGCAACCGGTTTATTAAAACATTTATCAGTCTGATTATAAATAGATGATGTGGAGACAACAGACAGGCTGTTGGAAAAGGTCACTTCATCTCCGTCTCCATATTTCTTGTTCCAGTTTGGTGTGTATTTATCATTCATGGGCCGGGCTGTACTGTGGGTTATATCAGGCCTGACGTAAGCAAGATGGGTTAGAGCTGTGCAGAAGTCATACTGTCCTTCACGTTTTCTTATCTAACATGTCTTGATTTTTCCTTGAGTTGAGTTATCTGTGCGCCGCAAATCCAGATTTGTCTCCTGCAGTCAACCAGTCGGGGTGTGTTGTCATCCTGAGGGCACGCATGGAGCCAGGGAGTTGTCTAAATACCCCTCGCTTGTAGCAGGAGTCAGAGAAACAGCCACAATCTAATCAATCCGCCGTGCAGTTTCACGGGCCGCCTGGGAAGATGCACCAACAGAGCCGAGTGGCACATTCTGATGCTGAGCGATGTACGACGCTTGGACAGCCTGTTGGTGTCCGACAAGCATTCCCTCCGTCTGTGTGTTCTACTTGAAAACGGTCTCAGCGGTGTCAACAATGACTTGTGGAGAGATCCGTGGAATCTGCCCCGGCTGTGGAACGGACACGCGCCACAGTGACCCCCTGTCACCGTGCTGTTGTCGTGTCTGCCGTTCTGATGCACTTTTATCTCCTCTCTCCGCGTTCTTCCGCTCCAAAAGACCTGCTCTGCATATTTCTGACAAGACATCCGGATCCTCTGTGGGTGACGCAGCACGTCCTCACTGTTCCAGGCTGCGATGGGTGCATGGATTGAGCTGTGGATGGAGGTACGGATGGGTGCAGGTTGGACTGGCGCACGCTAATTGGGCCTTGGAGTTTAAACCTGGAGGACAATCAGTTTGTAAATGTCTCCCTTTGTTTCATTTTTTTAATTCTTGTGGCCATGCTGGAACCTGTTGACGCAAATTATTCAGGTGGATGGCTGGGGGCTGCGCAGAGGGCTGAGCGGGGAGAAGGGGGGGGTTGTGTGCGGGGGATAGGGCCAGGGTAACACATCTCCAGGCCTGACTGGCTGGCGGTGTTTGTGAATGGATGCCAGGTCCGTCTGCTAGGCCGTGATAGCGGATCCACCGCTCCCTCTCTGTTGTGGGGAAACGTTTCCATTAGCCTCCACAACAACATTCCTCTCCGTGATTTAGCTCATCTTTTATGTCCATCTCGTTCCTTCCAGAATGCAGATTATCTGCGCTGTGCTGCAGCAGCCCCTCCAGCGGTACCAGAATGCTCTACAGAGATGAAGTCAGGGCTAAACAGGTTCAAGTGTTTTGCTCTTTTATATGAATGAAGTGTTCTATAGTTAACTCAGTGAATAGAGAAAACGTGGGGGCTTTCTAGCCCCTCCCACTCAGTATTGCCAATGTGTTTTCACTACGGCGGTTTTATAAGCGCCATTTGGATGTTATTTCCATTTTGGAATGTTCTAGAATTCAACCTCATGAGCACATCTGGAAACTGTGATTTGACCTGTATTTGCATTACTAAGCTCATCAATTTCAACAATAATTCACACACCCAGCTGAAACTAATGGGGAATATTTTGGCAGGCAGTGAAATGACTGTCATGCAAATCTCCTGTCTTTTGTAGCACAAACAGTAGAGGCAGCCAACTACTCACAACCACCCTATAACTCAGAGATGAGGGACACACAGTGACAACACACAGAGAGAAAGAGAGGGAAAGAGAGAGAGTGACGAAGAAAAAGAGACATATCGAAATAAATAAAGCCCCATTAAATAGAAACGGAGAGAGAGCAGGGGCTGTGGGGGGACAAACATTTAGATAAATTGGGAGAGAGGAAGCGAGAGAGAGATACTGTTTGGAGATGTGCCGTGAAAAAAAGAGAGAAGAGAGACAAAAAAGAGAGGTGAAAGACAGATTGACAGAAGCACCATTTACATTGCCTGACAGTGATAGAGAGACAGATAAAGTTGGAGACAGAGAGTGAGCGACAGATACAGTTTAAGGAGACAGAGACAGAGACAGGATGAGAGAGAGACAAAGAGAGAGTGAGGGACAAATACAGATAGAGACCGAGACAGAATGAGCGAGAGGAAGATATTGAGGGACTGCTACAGACTGAGAGGGACAGAGATATGTAGAGGGACAGATACATAACTAAAGAAAAAGCGAGACACCTGTTATTTATTATTTATTGCTTATTTTCCGTATATTTTGGCAATGTAAAGAAATGTTTCCCATCCCAATAAAACATTTCATTTGAAATCAAATTCGAGAGAGGGAGTGAGTGAGAGAGAGAATTAAAAGAGAACTGCTTGACACATGATAGAAACAACAAAATACTGAAACTGGAATGGCACTCTGCTATAAACATAGAATATACAGAATACCTGACCA
Source organism: Esox niger (assembly GCA_016801105.1). Classification (NCBI taxonomy): domain Eukaryota; kingdom Metazoa; phylum Chordata; class Actinopteri; order Esociformes; family Esocidae; genus Esox; species Esox niger. The sequence goes on from JACXGJ010014445.1 coordinate 5,860, forward strand.
CAGGAACAGATTCAAAATGAAGGAAAAACTTGATTATTTTAGCATGGTTTTATTTTCAAATGCTAACCACAAAATGAAGTGGAAACAGAGCTGAAAAAAATCCTGCCAAAAATCGCCCAAAATCCTGTATTTGGCATGTGAAATACGCTCAAGTGTAGTCAAATGTGTGACCTGTTGCAATAAGGATAGGGCAAACAGTGGAGCAAAAGCAACATTGCAAACATAACCAGTGTGCAACTCTGCATTTATTTTCCCACGCCATTGTTAAACATAGGCATTTGCACATTTCCAAAACCCTGAACACAACGCTTAAAATGCAGTTATCCTTATGCAACCTCTGTGTAATGTACACATAGAGTTTCAGATATATTTATTTTTGTTTTTAGCGGTGTCATTTACAATGCTGGTCTTATTTTTCACTTGCTCTGGCAATGAGCCCAAAACTTTTTCATGCCAACAAAGCCCTTTCAATTAAAATCGAATTGGGTGAGAGAGACAAAGAGACTGGTACAGAGAGAGAGAGATAAAGCGACACTGAGAGAGACAGGGACAGAGGGAGATCCTCATGACACGTCCTGTGGTAGAAGAGTGATTAGGTCCTCAGTGACTTGAGCTGCTTACAGTGGACCAGATCTTGATTCTCTGTCTGCTGAGGATCCAAAGAAAAACTGGCCTACAGATAAATAGAGAGGCTTCTGTTAACACTGAGGTCACAAATATGTGATGTAGATAATAAGACGGTAGATGGAAGGTCTGCGATGTAGGCATGACTGGTAATACTACATGTGAAATACTGACCCATATGCTCCTTCACTGTAAACTTGGGTAGCAAAGATAAGGCAAGTATACGAATGACATTAAACACGTATTTTTAATAACATTTATTCAATCAGGCTAGTTATTAACAAGATACCCATACCTGACAAAATACGTACTTAGGTATGAATAGTGAAACTATTATAAATACCAGCATTTACAGAAGCAAAGAAACACCACCATTAATGCTAAGTAGGCACATTTTTCAAAACCAAGGCATTCAACTCTGATTTCTATAAAATATATGTATATTTTATTAACTTACCGTCTAAAAACTACTGAATGCTTTTTCTCCATAATACTTCCTCTGTGCTTTGCTGTGGCCAGCTCAGTCATTGTTTTCACCTCTTCCATCAAAGCAACAGGCTCAAATCATTTCCTTCCCCATTTTTGTTGGAACAGCCAAAGGAAATTTACAGTCTAAATAGCGTTGGGAGATTTATCTTCCATTGGCGCTATAATCTAACAGTTCAGCTAGCTTGTGTCTTGTCTATGACATGGTAAGGTGGATAGATGTGCCATATGTTTTATAATGGTATCTAAAGCTTAGTTGATGCTTCTATATACTTTGTTAGGTTACAGTGAGGAGAACACAGCTGATTCTTCGGGTTTTCCTACTTACAAAGCATGTAGAGGTCTGTAATTTTTACCATAGGTACACTTCAACTGTGAAAGACGGAATTGATTTTATTGCATGACAAGTATTTGATCAACTACTAACCAGTAAGAATTCCGGCTCTCACAGACCTTTTCTTTAAAAAGCCCTCCTGCTCTCCACTCATTACCTGTATTAACTGCAATTGTTTGAACTTGTTGAACCATTAGTAACACACTACGTCGTCATGGATTAAAATCCTGCGACGCACGCAAGATCCCCCTGCTCAAGCCAGCGCATGCCCATGCCCATCTGAAGTTTGCCAATGACCATCTGGTTGATCCAGAGGAGGAATGGAAGAAGGTAATGTGGTCTGATGAGACAAAAATAGAGCTTCTTGGTCTAAACTCCTCTCGCAGTGTTTGGAGGAAGAAGAAGGATGAGTACAACCCCAAAAACACCATCCCAACCGTGAAGCATGGAGGTGGCAACATCATTCTTTGGGGATGCTTTTCTGCAAAGGGGTCAAGACGACTGCACCGTATTGAGGGGAGGATGGATGGGGCCATATAGCCCACGATCTTGGCCAACAACATCCTTTCCTCAGTAAGAGCATTGAAGATGGGTCTTGGCTGGGTCTTCGAGCATTACAACGACCTGAAACACACAGCCAGGGCAACCAAGGAGTGGCTCTGTAAGAAGCATCTCAAGGTCCTGGAGTGGCCTAGCCAGTCTCCGGACCTGAATCCAATTGAAAATCTCTGGAGGGAGGTGAAAGTCTGTATTGCCCAGCGACAGCCCCAAAATCTGAAGGATCTGGAAAAGGTCTGTATGGAGGAGTGGGTCAAAATCCCTGCTGCAGTGTGTGCAAACCTGGTCAAGAACTACAGGACCTGTATGATCTCTGTAATTGTAGCAAATATTAAGTTCGGCTTTTTTGATGTATCAAATACTTATGTCATGTAATAAAATGCAAATTAATTATTTGAAAATCATACAATGTGATTTTCTGGATTTTTGTTTTAGATTCCGTCTCTCACAGTTGAAGTGTACCCATGAAAAAATACCTCTACATGCTTTGTAAGTAGGTAAACCTGCAAAAATACTTGTTCTCCCCACTGTATATGAATCTGCACTTCAGCTAGCTAAAAATGATGACGCTAAAGTTTAGGTCCAGCTACTGTTTTCCTATTGAACAACTTTAGTCGTCGAAACAGGACTGTAATCGACCATGTTACAGTGTAAAAACAGAATGTGCTTCAACCAGTGAATCTGCATCATAGGACAGATATGTCAAGTACATTCTGGAACAGGTAGACGGCAGATACCAAAAAATGATGAGCCCTTTATCATTACTTTTCACAATTGATTATGTCTGTGTATGTATGCTTAATTCTGACATACAGTGGGTATTGGGACCACAAAGAGTATTCCTGTATTGGCTCTGTGTTCCAAATGCTTTCATCTGAAAAACAACTAATTAAGTTGAATTCTAGATTATTTCAGGGCACAAAATGTTTTGGGAAAATTGGCTTGAAAGGTGTTTCTGGTTATTCAGGTGTGTTTCGTCAAATCGTTTCTGCTGGCAAAACAGAGCTGTCAATGTCTAGTTCTGATTCTCGGTTTTACCTTTGCCTTTGGCGTCTGTTATTGGTGTCTGTCAACATGAGGGGCCAACACCTTGTTGAGGAAAGTCAGGTTAGCTGAGAAAGAAATCGGAAATAAAAAATAAATCAGAAGCATGGCTAAAACCTTAGGCTAATCAAAAAGAACAGTTCATAGCATTATTTAAAATCAGAAAAGCACTGGCAAGCTCAATTACCAATCGCCTGTTAGGGCATAATGACAAACAAACATGATGATAAAGAAAAAGGAAAATATAAAACGCTCTATGAGAATAAATAACACTCTATAGGAGGATATATAGCACTCTAGGAGAATAAAAACACTTGAGGAGAATATATAGCACTCCCCATGAGAATAAATAACACTCTAGGAGAATGTATAGCAGAACAGAAGGGTTCAAATTTAGAGACCACTGCAAATTGAACGCTTCTGTTTTTCGCTCAAAACTTTCCTTTTCAACTTTCTTTGAAATGTGAAAGTTTCCGTGGTCTCTTAATTTTTTCTGGAGCTGTATAACACTCTCCAGGAGAATATATAACACTCTCCAGAGCTAGTCAGGTGTCAGCCACAACATCCAGCAGAAGGCTTCACAAGCAGCACTGCAGACACTACAACAGAACCTGTTAAACACTAGTTACTTTTAAATCACCAAGGCCATGGTACAGTGTCTAAAGGAGTCCGCTGAGGTCTTGAAAAACATATTGGAGAGATGAGTAAAAAAACTGTATATCTTTTGTTCATTGATAATTTAACTGCTGAGGAAGAATTAATGCTCAAGGATACAGAAACATCTTGTCTGCTGAAATGTGTGAAGTACTTGGATGGCAAAGTAAATATTACAAATGAAATCCAATGGTGCATGGATATTATTTGCTAGATTTACTAGTGAAAATACAGATTTCAGGCAGAAATTGTATTCTAAGAATTGGCAAAACCCAAAGCTAAACATAAGAGCATCATTTATATTTCACTTTTTTAATTATTCTGTTTGTTTTCAATAGTGTTTAAAAAACACCCAGAAATGAAGGCAATAAATCTATACTCAGCGGTAACCTTATTTTAATTGTTTCAAATCGAATTAGAAAAAAACATTAGTACCTACAGATACGGAGGGCACTGTATATTGTCAGTCTATCTGACAGTCAATTTGCCAGTCAATCAGTCAGTCAGTCAGTCAGGCAGTCCATCCATCACCTGTTAAGTGCATTTAGACTGTCCTCAACATGTTCATGTAGGGTAAGTGAAGTGCAGTTTTATTGAGTGCTAAAAGATTTGGCTCTTTCAAGGTGTGAAAGTGAAAAGAAGCTGTTCGCGCTATTACGAGTAAATTGCACGAGGTTCAGTGTCAAGCACTTGAAGTTAGCAGTAAGAGTGGAGGTCACAGCACTGATCTCTTTAATGATTGAATAGTTAAGCTGGTACCACATTGAAAGAGCTACTTGCGCCTTCAAGTGTTCCAGAGAAGCACCTACATAGACAGAGCTGTTTGAGATTGTGTCAAGATAATGATGATTATCCAGTATAATAATGACTTTCTGTATGACAAATGGTTCTAATGACATGCCTAACCAACAGGAAAGAGAGTGGGATCTGAAAAATCAAAGCCTTCTCAGTCAGCTGTTTAGAGCAACCTCCACAAGAGTGGCTTATTGAATAGCTATCATGGTTAATACGTATTGATTTGCATTCCTATTTTAGATACAAACATTGATAATATTTCTCTCAAAGATGCATGATCAATATACGTACATATTATAAAGTTGTAGGTTTTCAAAACAATGAATAACGTAGAGGAATAGTTATGTTTCTCTAGGAGACGGTTTTTATAGGGGACTGTTTATGTAGGGGACAGATTCTCTGGGGGGCTGTTTATGTAGAATACAGATACTCTGGGGGACTGTCTATGTAGAAGACAGATTCTATGAGGGAATCTTTCGAATGGAGACTGTTTATGTAGAGGACAGATTCTAATGGAGACGGTTTATATAGTGGATAGATTCTAATGGAGACTGTTCATGTAAAATACTGATTCTAAGGGGGACTGTTGGTGTAGAAGACATATTCTATGAGGGAATGTTTATGCAGAGGACAGTTTCAAATTAAACTGTTTATGTTAAGGATAGATTCTAATGGAGACTGTTTATGTAGAAGACAGATTCTAAGGGGGACTGTTTATGTAGAAGCCAGATTCTAATGGATACTTTTCATGTAGAGGACAGATTCTAATGGGGACTGTTCATGTAGAGGACAGATTCTAATGGAGACAGTTCATGTAGAAGACGGATTCTAAGGGGGACTGTTTATGTAAAAGACAGATTCTAAGGGGGACAGTTTATGTAGAGGACAGATTCTAAGGGAGTCTATTTATGCAGAGAAGGGTGAATAGTTCATGATGATTCCTGCAAGCCCAGATCTTTGTTTTCCAATTCCAGTATAGCAGAGTGTAATGCATGACCACGTCACTTTCAGGGTGGACACCAGCAGACTCCTCTGTATTTAAACGGAATAGTTTGGAGACTTGTGATCCACTTAGCTGTGGGCTGGGGTGTGAGCTTGTTTTCCTAGGTGAAGAAAGCCGGCCAATGCTTATCCCTGTTAACAGAGATCCTTCTAAGACTGGATTAGAGAGGGGGTAGTAATCAACCAGGGGCACCAACCATCTCTGGGGGAAAACCCCACCAGAAGAACCAAGTCATTATGCTACCTCGTATTGAGGAAAAAAATCTAAGTTCAGCACGAACAGAAACTCATTGGCTGCTGCTGTATGTATTAGAATCCAGACTATGTAAGAATATAAAGCGTGAAAAAATGTTTTCAGAAGTTGTGCTGCCCGTTAAATTTAAATTCTATGCATTTAATCTCCACTAAATCTCATTAGTAATAAATACATTGAGAAAGGTGGCAGAAAAAAAACAACAACAACTACAATTCCAACAGAGGCCATATACAGGAAGTCATCCAGTTTAGATGTACGCTGCTCTTCGCAAAGATTCAGTTCTGATGCGGAAACAAAACCAGGAAAGCATCCTGACTGTCAGCTGTGACCTTCCGGTCTTTACTCCCGTTTCCATTCTCCGTGGGTTAAACATCCGTAATGCTTTATGTATGCCTGGTATGACACTCTTTGCATAAATGATACCAAATAATTGGGCTGTATAAATAATTCATTGTGTATTAATGCAGGTGAAATGGCTTTTTGGCTCGGTCTGCTGTCTGTCGTTCCCACAATAAAGGATAAAAATCACAGTACTTTCCAGAGGAAATAACTACCCTAGAAGGCCACTCTAGGTCTCCAGAACAAACACATTTACTATTGAACAGCTACGCAGTGTTTTTTCCTCAGAATTAACAGATTTTCTAGGTCTACATGTGAAGAGGGGCTAGTTTTCTAAACTTGGATAGAGGGACAAGATCTCTACATGGGGATAGAGAGACAGGTCCTCTACATGGGTATAAAGGGGGCTGTTCTATACATGGGAATAGAGGGACAGGTTCTCTACATGGGAATAGAGGGACAGGTTCTCTACATGGGGATAGAGAGACAGGTTCTCTACATGGGGATAGAGGGACATGTTCTCTACATGGGTATAGAGGGGGCTGTTCTCTACATGGGAATAGAGGAAAAGGTTCTCTACATGGGGATAGAGGGACAGGTTATCTACATGGGGATAGAGAGACAGGTTCTCTACATGGGGATAGAGGGACATGTTCTCTACATGGGTATAAAGGGGGCTGTTCTATACATGGGAATAGAGGGACAGGTTCTCTACACAACAACAGAAACTAATATCCAGTATGTTAAATAAACCGTTCTTGATTTGTGGTAATATGTCTTGAGGGAGGTAGTTTAACCGAAATCTCAACTATTTAAGAAATGTTTATCTGCTTGGAAATGTGTGGAAACTTATTTGGTATTAAGTTTTGAAATCCTGAAAATATTAACATTGTAAAAAAACATGACCCGTCTGTTACACATTTCAGTAAGACTTTCTATTTTCATACCAGTCTGTTAGTGTCAACCCAGGTTGGAATTCTTAAATGTCCTGAATGCCGGGTCCAGAATGCCATGGTTAATATATTAATTATAGGACTCCCCTGACCTTCCTCTAACACACTGACCCAAACACTTGAAACCTGGAGCTTTTGGCTATATAACTATTTAGAGTGATAAAGGCCCGTGCTGGCCCAGTTTAGTGCGACATAATATTTCTTTAGGCCAGGGTCAGCGGTCTTCGGCGTACATCATCACTAACGTATTACATCTTCAGCCAATTAGCCGAAAACAAACAGGCAGGACAAACCGGCCATTGAGCTCGAAGGACGGGCAGAAAATATCCTGAGGCGCTCGGCCATCTCCCAGAACCATCAAAGGAACTTTGGAGGCATCGGCAGAAAGAAAGAAAGGCATTGTTGCATGGCAGAGTCCATATAGAATCGGGCTTTAATACACTGTTGTTCTAGCGATTCAGGTTACAGACCAACTTGGCCCAGGATAATGGAGCAGTAGAAAAGAGTTTTCACCTGAACACTATAAGCAATGTGCAGCATGGTTAGTTTAGGATTAAAAACCCATTTAGTTCCTCCCCTGACATGGGAAATCTAGCCCTGTAGATTATGAGATGGACCTGTCATACAGGTCAAAGAAACATCTTGACGGGGCCGGTCCTAATGACTGCAACATGACCGGAGCAGACATCTCAAACCACCGGTCCGGGTATCACTTCCTCACGTAATCACCTGCAATAATTACAAATTGTCTTCGAGCCTGGAATCTGAACACAATGCTGGAGTCGGCGCGGTCACAGTGGGAAGGGTCATGGAGAGAGCCAACAGGTCAGTGACATTTGTTTGTGCGAAGAAAATCGTAAAGACATTTGTTTGGAAAACATTTCAGCTTTTATACACGATTGAAAATGAATCTTGTTGTCACCACTGAAACCATTGCTGTTCAGTGGTTCTTCTATTGTACTTATTTTCATAAGTGCGGTTTATATGTATTCAAATTGTGCTGTAGTCCCACACAGCTAATATGGAAGAGCCGTTTAAAGAGCTTTTTGATTTTATGTACTTTATGTTCATCGTTGTTTATCGACATATAGCTTCTAATAAAAAAATGGGGAACATTTGTATTCTAAGGGTACAATCTTTCATTTAGAGTTGGAGACAGACGGAAGAGTAATGGTTGAATGCTCGGTCTGATCACTTTCATGTGAAGTTCTGGAATGCTTCGCATTCTGCTCTGGTGCTTTCCCACCAGAGTTTTTTTTTAAGTTCTTGGTCATTTTCTGTGGAGATCAGGTTACTAGACATGATATGCTGAATTACCTGAAGTATCGGTTGTGCCACTAGTAATGCATCAGCAGACCCATAACCCCCAACCCATCTCTCGCCCTAGCCCATAACCCCCAACATTTTATCTCTAGCCCCAACCCATAACCCCAACCAATCTCCCTTTAGTCCTACCCCATAACCCCTCTCTCTAGCCCCTAAACCATCTTCCCCAATCCTAACCTATCTCCCTCTAACCAATCTACCCTTAAACCCTAACTTATCTCACCCCTACCCAGTCTACCTAATCCATTTTACACTTAACCCACCTTCCCCTAATCTCCTTCCACAACCCATGTCCCCCTTCCTCTAACCCATCCAGCCCTAGTGCCAACCTATCTCCCCCAACCCATGTCCCCCTTCCTCTAACCCATCCAGCCCTAGTGCCAACCTATCTCCCCCAACCCATGTCGCCCTTCCTCTAACCCATCCAGCCCTAGTGCCAACCTATCTCCCCCAACCCATGTCCCCC
>JACXGJ010014447.1:0-14815 GCA_016801105.1 Esox niger
GACACACACAAACACACACACACAAAGATAAACACACACACAGGGAGAAGCCAACAGAGCAGGGGTTTGAAGTTCAGAGCACAATAACAGGAAACCAATTACATTATCCACCCTTACCGACACGCATTAATTACCACTCGCCTACGCCACACAAACCGCAAACCAAACACGAAGACACTTCTTCAAAAGCCCCGGGAACCGCACACTCTGTCCTCTCCCTCACTGAAAGGAATGCCGTTCATCCCTCACATTCTCCTCAGCTTTTCTCGGCTTTGTCTCGTCTCCACCCGTGTTTCTAAGACAGCTCGGATGTAGTCAGGACAGGGAGGGTCCATCACAGCCAGTAAGGAATCAAAGGCCACAGGGTTATTCAGCAGACATCATCACTGTCTAACAACGTGTCCAGCTGGGCCACACTGAAACAATCCAACGACCAAAATAACCATGTGTAGTTGGTAGGCAAGAGAGACATCTTGATTAGTCACATTGGGCATTGTCATTGTTCATCCTAGAGGCAAAGAAATGCATGCGGGTCTTTAACTAGAATGTTTCTGTCCAGTACAAAAGACGGAGATTGCGCCTTTTGAATTGAGAAATGATAGAGAGATAGAGATAGAGATAGAGAGAGAGGTGACCCTCTAAGATAATCCTGATTAAGTAAGGCAGTGGATTTGATTCAGAGTTCTGCTCTAACAGAGAGACCAACTTCATCAAAGCAGTGTCTGCTATAATCAGAGTTCTGCCTGGCTAATACTGTCTAGTGCTCTTCTCTTCAAAAAATGTCTCAAAACACTACAGATTCTACATGTCACAGGGACGCTGAGGGTCAAAATGTGTGCACTAGATGAGCTACCAGGTGGTAAGCTCCGGTCAGAAATTGTGTACTATATGTGGAGTAGGGTGCCATTTGAGGCATCTTTGGTGAAAAACAGAGATGTCTAATCAGGGCAAGTATGATTTGTAGGGTCCTTAAATTCCCATCTGGACCTTTAAACCGGCTCTGTGGCTTTCCTCTCACTCATCCCTGCTAATCAGGGACTGATTCAAACAAAAGGTTGTAGAGGGGGGAGTGAAACCCCCTGGGTCATATCTACACTATTCTCCTCTCTCTCCCTTTCTCCATTTCTCCCTTTCTCTCCCTCTCATGGACTCTCCATTCTTTCTACCTCTCAGTCTTTCTCTCTCGGCTGTAGACTTTTGGGTCATGCAGGCCACGCATTTGTTCTGTGCCTACCTCTTTGATTCATTTTATGATAAATGCTATGTTCATTCAGTATAATCTTGTAATAACCAATATTACCTTGTTTACTGTTTTCATCTATAATGTTAAATTAACCTCTTTGAATCACAAGACCATTCACGTTGTGTTTTTTGCAACGACTCAGGTTGCTTGATGTATTCCTTCTTCAATAGTTAGGGTAGTTAATGAGAAATAGGATTGTGAATACGTTTCGTGCAGTCTTACATGGCGTTCAATAAGCTAAACACCTGAAAAATTATAACTCAGGACACCAGGGAGGTTCCGTTCCTAATCAGGTAGAACAGACCACCAGCTGTACTGTGGAGGCCGTGTGGGGTAACATTTGAATGTCCCTGAAATGGGGTGCTATTTGAGGTTTTGTATTTATGGTGAGTAATCAGGATGCTGCAGTCCGTGTTGACTGAAGAACAGATAATCAATTATTCAGCCTGACTGTCAGCCTCCTGGCCATTCCCTCACTCACTCCCTGAGCCTGTCATTACCGACAGACTGAACAACCGGCCGACCACATCATTACAATCACAACAGCACTGAGAGACAGCGGGAAGGGAAGAGAAAGGCCAGTGAGAGGAGGACGGAGAGAACGAGGGAGAGGAGAGAGAGTGAGCGGTATGGGAGGGAGGTTGCGGTTCGCTTGTAGTCATCCCCGTAGCAGCTCTCCACAGCTCTCTGCCCAGCCATGCCCCAAGGCATCCTCATTTTAAACACCAGCGGAGTATTTAGACAAACACAACATTTTGGTTGTGAAGCGTTTTGTCTTTTGCAAGAATACGTAGTTCAGCGTCCTTTTCAAATTTGTTCTTAGTTAGCAATCTGAGAAGTCAGCAAAGAGCTGCTCACAACACCTGCGTCTATAAATTAGCAGCTCTTCCATCTGGACTAAAGTCTGCCGGCTTCCTTCTTTTGCCAGCCTGCTAGCCACGACATTTCACCAAACACCAAAACGGTCCTGCAATATAGGACTTTATTAATTGTAATTTCTAGGTCAGTGTTATCCAAAGTGCTGTTGAAATTTGTGATTTATTGGAATGAAAGTAGTCTTAATTAGCAGAGACATAAATTCCATTTGGCTGAAGTACAGCTACCTGCAGATCCCGGATTACACAGGTTTTGATTTTTGCCAAGTCACCATCAGCAATTGATTTGGAAGGTTTCCTTCAAACGCATGTATGTCATGTATGTCATGTATGTCCTGTATGTGGTAATAACTCTCATTTCATAACAGGGACATGCAAGACAGCCCCCTATGCTCACTTCATCAAACCACTGTTGGAAGCGCTCTCTAGGAAGTTTGAGCAAACTTCCGAATGGTGCAGTGTTCTTAGATCCTGCATCAATGCGGCCATGAGCTTGAATCCTGGTTTTTGCATATCCAAAGTTCCTAGGAGTACAAAACAGGGCAGGGTGACATCCAGGATGGAAGGATGAATGACAGACAGATGAATGACAGACAGGGCTGCCTTGTCAACCTAGAGTGCAATAAGGAAACTAAATAATAGTAAATTGGACATATTATTACTAACAAACTCCAACACACACACAGATAGCGTACTCAAATCCATCTCAGAAATGTTCAATTCATAACCATCAGCAAGACATGTTAGAAAATAAATGTGTTTATGCATCAAATGATTACATTATCATATTGATTACATTATCCTAATTATAAACACCATGGTACACTACAGCCTGATATCCTCATAATAAACACTATGGTACACTACAGCCTCTTATCCTCATTATAAACACTAGGGTATCTACAGCCTGTTATCCTCATTATAAACACTATGGTACACTACAGACTGCCATCCTCATAATAAACACTATGGTACACTACAGCCCTTTATCCTCATTATAAACACTATGGTACACTTCAGACAGTTATCCTCATTATAAACACTATGGTAGACTACAGACAGTTATCCTCATTATAAACACTATGGTACACTACAGACAGTTATCCTCATTATAAACACTATGGTACATAGTATTCCATTGGACTGTTTTGGAGCTAATGGCTGTAGGGGGCTAACTAATGGCTCAGTGGCTGCCCAGTGGACAGTTGCTAACCTTTAAAGCTTCGCTTCTCCTTGCCACCTTACGTGTATTTGATATTAAACAGATTTATTTGACAATCTGAAGCTCAGTCCATCTGCTCAAAGTCAAGATTGCCCTCAACCCTCCATCGCCCAAACTACATTTGCTGTCACATCAGTCCTTTACTTCCTCCATTCCTCATTCTCTGCCTGTCCCCCAGACCAGCACTGACCAGAACGGATGTGATAGTCTGGCCAGGTAAGGTTGTCATGTGTATAAAAGTCAACGGCTGGGTTGAACAGAAATGCTTTTTAAATGCAGGAAATACTACATGCATATTGCTTTTTTAGTGCTGACTAAGACAGGTGCATTTATTATAATATTGCAACAGACAGAACAACCACCTTGCTTCAGTGACAGCCAGTGTTCTACGTCAATGTCAGAAAAGCATGAGAAAATATGAACCGTCGATGAAACTAAAACAGTGTCTGTCGATGAAACTGAAAGTGTCTGTCGATGAAACTGAAACAGTGTCTGTCGATGAAACTGAAACAGTGTCTGTCAATGAAATTGAAACATTGTCTGTCGAAACTGAAACAGTGTCTGTCGATGAAACTGAAAGTGTCTGTCGATGAAACTGAAACAGTGTCTGTCGATGAAACTGAAACAGTGTCTGTCAATGAAATTGAAACATTGTCTGTCGAAACTGAAACAGTGTCTGTCGATGAAATTGAAACAGTGTCTGTAGATGAAATTGAAACAGTGTCTGTCGAAACTGAAACAGTGTATCTCAATGAAATTGAAACAGTGTCTGTCGAAACTGAAAGAGTGTCTGTCGATGAAACTGAAAGAGTGTCTGATCCTGTCAATGGTACTGAAATAGTGTGTAACACAAGGCAAAAGAGCTGCCCACAGCAGCATACGAGTTACCTAGCGCACTACATAGAACACACAAGCAACCACATGGTGAGACAAATATACATTACCCAATAGTAATGTGATATCACAAACGACTGCAATACCCACGAGGCTGCTCTCCTTCTACCTAGAACACACAGCGGGTCACATGTGTACCTAATGTCACCTACGTTACCCAGGGGATGATTGGTGTTGCCGTACTGATGCGTGCTGTTCATATTTTTACTGCTGGTAGGGATTACATTTCCCAGGAGGCCATGATATCACAAACACAGCAGGAAAGCATGTTGGATTTTCAAAACCGCAAGAAAAAAATGGATGTATGGGGAAATAAACCAGACAAGCGAAATGTAACATGTCTTTTCGGTAAGCTCTTTCATGAGTAAATGCAGGAATAGGCAGGCAATCCACTTCTCTGTCTGTCTCTTTTTCCCTGCATGTCTCCTCTCTCACCACAGACAAGCACCAACAGCCGCAGTGGCAAAAACCTTGTGAATTATTAAAGATGAGACAAGACATCACTCACACACATGCACACACAGTGTTACAGTGTCCTGCCCTCCGAGGAAAAGGAGATAATGACCGATTCTATCTGACATGGAAAGAGAGAAGAAGAGAGGGGCACAAAGAATGGCAGCGAGAAAAAGAGATGAGTGAAAGAGCAAGAGAAAAGTGGGGGAGATATTCAATAGCTACAACGCAACGTTTTGCATAAACATTTTATTTTCCATTTGATATTAAATTGTGTTGTAATGGAGCTGTGTGTGTGTGTCCGTGTGTGTGTGTGTGTGTGTGTGTGTGTGTGTGTGTGTGTGTGTGTGAGAGTGTGTGTGTGTGAGCTAGTGTGCATTAGCTTAAGTTAAACAATGCTATTGTCTTTCTTAATTTCAAAAACTGCATATGAATCTAAACAATTACATTGACTACTGCCAAAAAGAAATTTGAAATTTGAAAAGCTAAGGTGTAACAGTGTTTGGCTTAGCCTTTTTATGTACCTTCCCCAGTAGATTGATTTTGTTATCATAGACACACGGCTTGGTATTCTCTTGTAGTCTATATAAAAACAATCAGTTGGCAGTTATATAAACGTATAACAAAGAAATAAGGCTATTTTATAGCTTTAGCAGGGGGTTTGTTATTTCATCTTCTTTGTTTGGGTAAAAACCATTTGCACACTTTTTTTCCCAAATAAGCAGTCTATGTTCTTTGATTGTTTTTCACTTCTAGATGTTTTTACAGATCTTCGCCCACTCAAAGAGAAGGCTTTTAATGAATTCATGCCCTATTTATGAAATTATCACCATAACCTGTATATCGAAGTCTCTAAAATGACCAAAACCTCTGGTGTGAATCTGGGGAATCAAAATAAAATGTAACGTAAGTCCTGATCCGAAGGCAGGCTATAGCCAGATGATTGCATCGCTAATTTAGGTTACTTTTATCCAGATTAAATTCGATTTTCAACAGAGCTTTAGACAACAACAACCAATTAAATCAGATTGGCTGTCACAACAAATAAAGCATGTTATTGCACAATCTTTTTTCAAGCATTTGAAGCATTTGAAAGTGTCTGGTAGCATACGCCTATGTGCCATATCAGGAATATACTAGCTCTTGTTGGTCAACAGGTAATGCTGTGCACAGTCAACCGTTTGACTGTTATTGGCTGGGGGTTTTCAGCATACCAATAACTATTATACAGGTACATTCTTCTACAGCGCCGGAAAAAATGAGAGACCACTGCACCTTTTTCTTTCCTTTCCAAAAAAGTCGAAAAGGAAGGTTTTGAGTGAGGAACAGAAGGGTTAAAATGAAGAGACCACTGCAATTTGAACACTTCTGTTCCTCACTCAAAACTTTCCTTTTCGACTTTTATGGAAGGGAAAGAAAAAGGTGCAGTGGTCTCGTCATTTTTTTCCGGAGCTCTATGTATAGTGAAGGAAAGGATGTTCCATTGTCGCAAAAAATGAAAGGTATTTTTGGAAGGTAGAAAGACATTTCAGTCAAATATGAACTTAACCAGCATTTTGTTGAGTTGGATTTGGTTTTCTGACAGAGACGTGAAGTATTTGGACCAGTATGAGATCCCACCAATGCACTGGTATTTGGGGTGTGACGTGTATTAAGGAATCCTCACATACATTCCCGAAGAGAGTGGACATTGGAGAGATTGAAAGGCATTGTGAAAAACAGTGGTAGAAACAGACAGGAAGAGAATAAAATGGGAGGAGAGGGGGAAGGGTAGAAACTGACAGTGATAAAGAGGGCTTGGATTGAGCGAAGGAGTGCGAAGGAGAGAAACACAGGAGGGCAGTGGTTTATATTTACAGTGATCCACTCCTCCGGGCCGAGCTGTGTTATATCTACATACATTACGCCATTTGTGTCCCTACTGAGTCTGAGAGAGAGTTAAAGTGAGAGGAATGGAGTAACTGAAGTACAACGTTTGGGTCATTTCTATTTACATTATGTTCTCGTGTAGGTTTTTAAGTGAGGATAGTTTGGTTCACTTTTGAATTGACTGGAATTGAAATGCACCTGGTGCTGAGTGCAGTGAAACATCGTGTAGAAGGATATTTAAGTAACAGCTGCGTGTTTCCAAGCCTTCTTTGAAATATGACTTTAAAATTAAAATAATTTTTGAAAGCATTTTTCTACCAAACTCTGGTATGTAGGTATGATGAAAAATAGCTTTTCTATGTAATAATGATGGGACAGATACCTGCCAAGGGACCAGGTCAAATGACATATGATCATTTTATCTATTTGTTTAAAGTTTAAAGAGTAAAACATTATTGTGTCATATATTACTGTGTGTATGAGTTAACATTTAAAAGTGAGATTTTCACTTGGCGGTTTCTTTGATCAACATTCCAGAAGAGCCTTCCTGCAATGCAGAACATTTCAAATCTGTAATGTATTTGAGGTTTAAAGGCTTGGAAAGTTTGTAATTCCCACTTTGACTGATGTTCCCTCACGAAAACTGTATCAACCGCTTCAAAAATGAATATTAATTTATGTATATTCGCTAATGTTGGATGGGGAGTGGAATAAAAGTGGAGCAAAAGACATAGAGGGGAAAACAAAAGCTTCAGGCTTGGAGAATTTCAAAATCAAAGTGGAAGAGAACAACAACTAAACAACTCCCCAGGGTTTCTCAATGCCAAATGAATCCTTGTGCTTGCAGCTCTTAAATATCAGCTAGCCTTCACAGGTGAAAGACATCCTTGCTAACTAGCCATGGCGGCTTCTGATTGGTTGTGTAGAAGGGGCGGTGCCAAATGGTAGAACATTTTTTTTTACGTCAGAAGACATGCACTGCAGTCCCTTAAAGAAATGAATTGTTGCTCAAAGAAATGAAACTTACACTGATCTGTCCCTCTGTTAACATGCGGGGCAAGAATAAATAATACAGGCAAGTGGTAGCATTTGTTTAAGCTCATGACACCATAACATAGTCGTCAACAATGGAATATCGATCGCAAAGCTATGAACTGTACTGCACAGAGAAAATCATAGATGTTAGGTTGACAGAATATAGAACTGGATATATAGCTAGAACAAAAACTAGCCCACTAGGGATTCTGATTCACATAGCTTGTTTGGAGAAATTACTGACATTTCTTGCCTTACCAGAGGTAACCATGAATATAAGATTGTTATTAAAACATTTATCAAACGATCCCTTTTAGCATTGTAATCATGCTCATTTTTTGCATTTGTAATACAAGGTTTCATAGCCGATGGCCACTGCTAAACATGAGCTCACTGGTTAGTCTTACTAACTATGATTACACATTTGAAATCGACGCATATTTCCTTTTCAGAAATTACGTTCAAGTCATGGCCATAACTAAGCTATTTCCGCTGACCATCAAATGATATGCTGTATCTGAAACAGTTGGTCAAATGAGAAAAAAGGAAGTACAGATCTTGCATTATGTCTGCAATACAACAAACGCACATAAATTAGCAAAATATCTCGCAGGATCCAGTATATTTCTCAAAACCAGAAGAGGAACCAGGCAAGCCTAGTTCAGCCGGTCCGCAATTAAAATAAATTACTCTGCTTGCCCGCACTGGACTCAAACCCAGGACTCGCACATGAGAGTTAATGTCCTTAACCACTACACCACAGTGCTATACGTTTGCCTGGTGTTGGTATAGCATCTTGACATTAAATATTTATGTCACACAGCAACATCATGCCAAGTTTGTATATTTCGCTAGACACATTAAGCATTGTGTAAAACTGACTAACGTTTCTTATGAAGTTCAACTCCACCACAAACAGCATCTATAAAATGTATAAATTTCGCACCAGGTCGTTTTAACCAGTAAGAGGCTTACTTGTGTCTACTATTTACTACTTGGAATAGTCATAAGAACTGAGCAATAGCTAGCGAAACTGAAGATCAACAAAACTATTTCATTTTATGGCACAAACCCATTCGTTTTTATTTCATTTTTTAATGACATTGATACAATAACTTTCAAAGTAGGCGACAATAGCTGACTTTGTAGTCAATTGCAAATATTAGAGAATGGAAACCCTTACTCTTTTACTGCCCACAGTGTTTTCATTTTCCAAAAAACATGCACAGATGTAAAACCATAAACAGCTTTAGTTTGACTTACAATAACGTACCTACTGAAGTTGTTGCCAGCAAAGCGTTTGTCTAACCTGACCCAAAAAGGATGAACGGAGGCGTACTTAAAAAATCCACCGCAAAGTAGCTGTAAACAGTTTTATTTTAGGCTCACTACAACATAGCTACTGAAGGTGGTATTCAGGCTGTCCCGTTTTTGTCTATCCAGAACAAATCCTAATGCATTATTTGTTTTGACTGTGACAAGATTCAAACATGGACCTATAGTTTGCAGGTGTGTGTTTCTAAACACAACGCTATTTAACTGGTCAGCCAGTCACTCAGTCGGTCAGTTGGTCAGTAAGTGAAATTCGCTTTTCTTAGCCGGCTCCACTTACGTGGTCTCGCAAAATGTTGTTGTATTATGGGGAAAATACTGTCCAACTTGCACTTTTTGTAAGTGGTCTTTCATTGACTGACTTCTCAAGACCCCTAGGACACTCCTGGGTTCTTGAATTCTTTGGTTTCTTGTCCGCTAACTGTGAGTTCAAAAGTAAATTTGCTTTAACAATCATCTTCCATTGGACTCCATTCCCAGCTACGGCGGCTGTCTCACTGTGAAGGAATGGGCAGTGCAACAAGACTTCCACACTGAATTATGGGGATTTATTTTTTACTCTATTGGTATTGGCCACCAAAGTAAAAGACTGCAGACATACCAGAATGGAATAATTGTTAGGTAGAAAAACAACCAAATTAATGATAAGATGTAAGCCACTGTCGCTGTCTCACCTTGGCATTTCCACTGATTTGTCCTCTCTGGTAAGTGTGAGAGATAATGTCTGTTAGTATGTGTTAATGTGCGTGTGTGTGTGTGTGTGTGTGTGTGTGTGTGTGTGTGTCTACCTGCCTTTCTCTTTCACGCGACCAACCAGCCCCGCCAGCTCATGACTGAGAGTGCACGTCGTTGCACGTACATGTGACGTTACTAGACACTTTGGTTTCCTGATTGTATCAGTCGCACGTGTGTCTTTGGTACAGACATGCATGTTGATGTTCCTCTTCTGACAGAAAGAGTGGACATGCATCATTCATTAATTGTAATATCGTAGCTGAATTTTGACAAATTTCCTATAGATGCTGAGAAATGGGATGAAAAAGATGAAAGACAAAGAAGCGGAGAGAGGAGGGCTGGAGTGAGTGGGGGAGGGTAAGATAGAGGTATAGAGAATGGCAGAAGAAGAGAGAGAGGGAGAGAAAGAGGCAGATGGGGAGGGACGTAAAGAGATTCGATTTGGTACAGGATTTTTATTTTTATAATACCAATCTTATTGGATTTTTTTGTTCTCCTATTCTTATATAATTTGTATAGGAATCAATCTTATAAGATTTCCACAAGACAGGAAATTAATAGGAAATAAGAATCCTAGTTCCAGATCATGATAGAAAATCCAAAGGATTTTTTTTACTACAGCTAAACAGAGCCAAACAGAGAAAGAAAGAGGGTGTGAATCAAGGTGAATAAAAGTGATGGGAGAATGAGACAGAGGTGGAGAAAGGAAAGTATTCAAAGTCCTGTTCTATGACTGTACCAATAGAAAATCATGGCTGGGTGACAAAGCCAAAGTCATTGTGATGATTCCTGCAGTGTGTTATAGCATTTGAAGCCCACGAGCTTCCCTATGGCTGACTGTGTTATATGTGGAGAATCGCATCAGTCCACATGTGAACGGTAATTGTACTGACAGTGCACCATAACACTGTTCCTTTCACGCAGACTTAAACAAGGCTCCTACTGCGACTCCACATTTATAATGCATTGCAGTTAAAACACACAAAAGTGCACGTGAATGACACACACACACCCAAACACACACATTGTTATTCATAACATGTCAAAGCTGTAGGGAAGAACATCGGATCAAACACCAGTACCGCCCAACACTAAGATGAGAACTTCATTAGCGCAAAACACACATCACACACAATCACACACGTGCCTCTCACTCACTCACTCACTCACTCACTCACTCACACACACACACACACACACACACACACACACACACACCATAATCAGATAAATGTAGCAGCATATCAAGCACAGCCGTAGTTGTTGATGCTAATCATTTCTATTAAGGACAGTGTTGTGTCTGGCTATCACTCATAAGGATGCATCATCCCACCAACAGCACGGCCGTTGAACATGAATATAATAGACTAACTCAAAGACCCAGCTGCCATATCCAAGCACCAATGGCGTTTGTTTAGCTATAAAGCAAAAAAAAAGCTATTAAGGTTTTTTTGGCTGTCCCTGTGGTATCACTATTTATTGATTACAGAGTGAACCTCTTGGTTCCAGTTTGAACCCTGTTTGGTTCCAGTTAGAACCATTTAATGTGGATTGTGTAGTGTGTTTGTGGTATGGATGAGTGCTTGTGTAATGCACGGTTACACAAGTGGCCCTGAGGTTAAGTGCTTTTCCTGCAGAGAGAAAGTCTCGTTTTTGGCGATAATTACTCCTTCCACAGCTGATGAATGGAATCTGGAGATTCTACACAAGCTACTTAGAGACACAGAAAGAGGAAAGTGCGGCTTTCTCATTAAGCCACATAATTACAGTGTTCAAGAGAAATGTATGTGTGACGAGCGTGTGCTTGTGTAATTACCTTACTATTCCATCTCTCCCAAACACACACACATAAAAAATCCAAGACAATTTAGCTGAGCGGTTCTATTTAGAATACATTCTAACACTCTCTCAGACACACACCCTAGAGGCTAATCTATCTACAGCTTAGGGGAGAAGCATGACTGAGCCAGATAGACAAACCTACCCACTGTCCAGTGGTTGTCAATTATTAGTTAGAGAAAAAGAGTGACGGACAAAGATCAGATGGAAAACTGTTAATGAATGCCCTTAATGAATCATAACTTAATGAATAATAATGAATCTTAACATGGCATGTCCAGAATGAAACACATTTTCACAGATTTTAAAATATGAATTGAACCTAATATATATCCAGACATCAACACAACCTAATAGAGATACATAATGGATAAACTTATAGGACATAACTTCAATTTAACATATATCCAGAAAGAAATACAGTTTAACAGATACTCAATTAAAAACTGCATTATGACACAAATACAACACATTTGGACACAGATGAAATATTTATTCATCTTTCCATCCCTCCATCCCTCCCGCTCAAAACTGTGAAATAAGGCCATGGGACAGACATTAAAGACCATCTATTCTCTGACTTCCATTTTTGTTTTATGTTTCCCTCTCTTCTGTATCCAAAACACACAGTCCCTCTCTTATCGTCTCTGTGTCACCCCACTCCTTCCTATTCCATGTCTCTCCCTCTCTCCCTCTCTCCTCTCTCCTCTCTCCCTCTCTCCCTCTCTCCTCTCTCCCTCTCTCCTCTCTCCCTCTCTCCTCTCTCCCTCTCTCCCTCTCTCCTCTTTACCTCTTTCCCTCTCTCCCTCTCTCCTCTCTCCCTCTCTCCTCTTTACCTCTTTCCCTCTCTCCCTCTCTCCTCTCTCCTCTCTCCTCTCTCCCTCTCTTCTCCCTATCTCCTCTCTCCCTCTCTCCTCTCTCCTCTCTCCCTCTCTCCTCCCTCCTCTCTCCCTCTCTCCTCTCTCCCTCTCTCCTCTCTTCTCCCGCATCACCTCTCTCCCTGTCTTTCTAGTCTGAGCTGATTATACATTCACCTGCCCTTTGTCTGGGATTTGACCTCTCTGTCCTGTGCTTACGTGGGTGTGTGTCATTCAGGCTTCTCAGCTGTTTATTGATCAAATAAAGGCTCCCATAGTGGCCACCAGACGCTGGAAACTCAATGATCGTGTGTGTGCGTGTGTGTGTGCGTGTGCGTGTGTGTGTGTGTGTGTGTGTGTGTGTGTGTGTGTGTGTGTGTGTGCGTGTGTGTGTGTGTGTGTGTGCGTGTGTGCGTGTGTGTGTGTGCGTGTGTGCGTGTGTGTGCGTGTGTGTGTGTGTGTGTGTGTGTGTCAAGGCAGCACAATTAATATTTTTTATAAGGTTTTGTTCCATCACCATCACGTTTACAGGTACAACATTTTGCTTGTCTACAATATCTGTTTTAAGATCTTATGACAGTTAGAAATTAAGGTTTGGGGAATTTTTGGCCCAATTTCTTTATCCCGTCAAGCAGTTTTAATTTATTAGATGACCCTTTAACTGATTTCACTCTGACGTCGCAGCATGAAAGTCATCTGTTGAATATTGTGTGTGGTGTCTGAGAAATACAACCAAGCACTACATTTATATTCATAACTTCAGCATTCATATTCCCAAATTGATAACTTCTGTATTTAATCAAAAAAAATGTATGTATCACCAAACTTTATTACCAATGCTATTATGTTATTTTCAAACACTGCACCGCCTTTGAATTCATTTGAAAATAGACCTGGACCATCTGTTTTTAAAAGGTGGCATTTTACTATCACAAATCACACAGCATGTAAATTATTACATAAAGGCTAATTGTCAGTCAGATGTGTGGATCCACAATCCTTACCAGTAGTGCTGCATTAAAGGGCCTGTACTTCTTTTTCCTCACATCTAAATAAAGAAAATAACTGCAGATACATTTTAAGAGAAAGACACAATTTGCCTCGAATCTTTCCACATTCAAACTTCATAGAGGACCAGAGAGAAATGTCCATGTTCAAATCCCAGTATAAATCTGTATCATCCTCCAAGGCGGAATATCTACATCAGACAACACATCAGAACAAAGATGAAAACGCAGAGAGACCCAGCAGAAATGGGATATTCAGATTAAAACAAACAAAACAATTGGCATCCAGTGATATTACAAATAACTGAAAAAGGAGATATATGCAACCTTTCTTCCTTAATAAATCAAGCCTGCTCAAATCTGGATTTATTATTATACTGTTAAGATGGGACCTTCTCATCAGAAAGGTCTCTTATCACTTTACTTTAAAAAGTGATAAGGAACCTTTGGAATGTTCTAGTTATAGAGCCTCGTCAATTCTGACCTATGATTTTAAGCTGTATGAAAAGGCCTTGACTAGAAGGTTGGATAAGTTTATTTTGCCTCCAGTAAATCCGGACCAGGCAGGCCTTATAAAAGACTGCCTGGCTTCAAACAGTATTGGTCATCTATGGAATATTACAGACGAAGCCCCAGCTTAGCAGCAAGGCTGCAGAGAATTTCTTTGACCATGTGAGGTGGGACTCCTTATGGCCAGTGTTGAAGAGATTTGTCTTCAGACCCTTCTTCATACATCAATGTGACAGGACGAGTGCAAACAAGACAAGGTGTTAGTTCATTATAAATTAGGGACACCACTCCAGTAACTGTAGAGGAAGATATGAACATTACCTGAAGGTGTGAGCCTGGGGCTACATCCCATGGAACACAATAGGTTTTCATGGCTGTAAAGATGGAACCAACATGTTAAGCCTGGGAGTTAAGAGTCATTCAGAACTGGAAAAATATCCCTTAGTATCCACAGGCCTTGTTTAGCACATTGTGGGACAATAAAGGTGAAGGAACTAGACAGCAGAGAGTCATTATTCCAAATAGGTGACAGTAGATGGAGCCTACATGGTACAGACAAACATTCTTCTAGTTAATGCCAGGCAATAAAGGAATTGGCTATGTTAAAATTCATATTCGACAAAGAAGCCGTTCGTTAAACCACGGAGAAGGACTGGCCGATCAGAGAAGGGACAAAAAAGAAAAGAGGGGGGATAGAGGACGCATTCAGAAAAGAAAATTGCATGGCAGAATATTCATTTTAATGATCCACATCCACCCATCACTGACATGCAGTGAGGTCCAGTTCTGAAGGTCTCTGAAGATCATGATGAGGAATATTTGATTCTTCACCAACATGAACCAGCTCTGTGTGTGTGTGTGTGTGTGTGTGTGTGTGTGTGTGTGTGTGTGTGTGTGTGTGTGTGTGTGTGTGTGTGTGTGTGTGTGTGTGTGTGTGTGTGTGT
>JACXGJ010014448.1:0-14815 GCA_016801105.1 Esox niger
CTATCCATCACCTGCCTCCGTCACCTACTTCCCCCCCATCCAACACCTGCCTCCGTCACCTACTTCCCCCCCATCCAACACCTGCCTCCGTCACCTACTTCCCCCCTCCAACACCTGCCTCCGTCACCTACTTCGAACTCTCAGTAATTATGTCATATATTCAGAGCTTGGAAAATTCTACTTTAGGTTTGGGGCCTTCCAAAACAAAAAGACCTACTGGTTTACATTTATCTGGGAACTAAATGGAAAGAAAAATGGCTTTTTATAAGTTCCCTTGCTTATAAAATGTGCGGAGGAGTGAATAAGTCTAGACTGAAAGGCAACACCCGGACAGAGATCAATAAATGCCTATTAAATATATATATTTAAGGGAAAAAATTATGAATCTGCTGATACTTTCATGTGGAACATATTGTTTAAACATACAGTACATTGGAATGATCTCGATATATCTAGCCCTGAATGTAGTACATTGTCACTGACCCTGTGCTGTGCTGTATTCCAGGTGCACTGCGGTTGCCAGACGAGCCCAAAAAGCCCTCACCACTAAAGCCTGTTGAGAGGAAGTCTCTGGAGTCTGTGGTCCGTTATCTAGGTAGGAACATCACTTTGGTACCTGGCACTTCAGATACATTTAACACTCAGAGATCAACCCAGAGCTCATTACAATAATGAGTGCATACATTTCCATACTTCATTATACACTAGACACTTTGTCTTCGTATTTTACTGGCTTTAGATGTTTTCTAAAAAGAGATGTTTCATATGATATGCACACCTGCTCTACTTTTTTTTGTGAAAGAATCTTTGAGAATATATTTAAAACAGCAGGCAGTTGAAAAAAAACAAGGTTGGAAAATTGCTACCCATCAATTATTCAAAAAAATATTGACTGTGCTTGAGCAACAACAAACGGTTGACCTCTGCTCATCTAAGAGTTTGGCAAAGGTGATTCCACTGACCAGGTTAATTTCAGTCTGGTAGATGGCCCCTGGGCTACAGGCATTTATGAACGGTACAGAAATATAGGATACCCAGTCTCCAAATATATTGTCTGTCATCCAGATTTCATAGCTCGCAGTAATTGCTCGGAGGACATTCTTTCACTTTTAAAAGTACAGTAAGGTTGTGTAGATCATGTAGGAAATAAATCAAATGTAATCACCTTTTAGAAAATATCTGAAGCTAGCAAAATGCTTAGACAAGGTGTCTAGTGTATTATAGAGTATTTGGTTTTTTACCAAAGTAAGAGTTATGAAACAATATGATTACCATTTTTCTTTCCATGGAGTTACAATATACAGTGATAAAATGTAGTGATAGAACGCTGATTTGGACAGGCGGTGTAATCGCATCTGTAACCTTTTGAAGTTTCTTTTTATTGTAGAATCCCTTCAAATGACTGAATGCTAACTTTGCATGCCAAGCTTTGTTTTCATCAACGGTTGATGTATAACTGGTTTCCTTTCTATGCATCATTGAAGTGACTGTTAGGGAGGTGTCATAAATTATCATTGACTTACTAGTCAGCATAATGCAATCATGATAGAATGTTCACGCCCTTTCCACTGCCACCAAAGTGTTTTTTGAATCCTCATTAATGCGCACAATATTCTCTTCCTGAGTCATTTTGAACCATTTTGACCCAAATATTTTGGGTTGGTTTAGAGCTTCGGGTTTTAAAATAATGTTATGTGTTTATAGATTTGGTTTTAGGAGACTGTGCATGGGGTGTGGAGTCTTTGTTCAGTGTGTTTTAGCCAGGGTGGATTTAAAGTGAATGTTTTGCTGTTTCAACTCAAACATCTTATTTTACCTTCCTCTTCATTCTTTTTCTCTTCCCATTCTTCTCTCTTCCATCCCTTCCATTCATCATACTCTCTCCGCCCTTCTCTGCACCTTTGTTCTTTCCGTGCCCCAGAAGCCCACCCATGCCCACCCAAACCAGACCCTGCTCGGGGCCAGACGGTCACCACAGGCAGCCTAACACCCATTAAGTCCCCGGGCAACATCCTCAACAACGGATCGCCCACCATCTTGGGGAAACGCACCTACGAGCAGCACAACGGCATTGATGGTGAGACTGGAGAAGTGCTCCTGCAGGTCATGTGACCACTGGGCCTGTGCCTAGGCAATGACAGGCCGACGGGTGTCTAGTTAGGTACACCTCATCCCTTGGCAGCAGTACTGTCGGCTTGGGTATTACAGACCTCAACAAGGTCTCTCAAAGTCTTTTGGAGTTAGTCCATTAAATCCTGAGACCACAACAAAATCTGTGTATCTGAGGAAAGTGGAACACAAGAATAATGTGTCACGACTGATGGGTGCAGTGCTATCCATTGGTGACATGAAAAAGCTATAGAAAAATCAAGAGGAGGTTGTGGAAAAATGGCATTTCACCTAGTATTATCAAAGTTAATACTAGAGGTATTAAACCTGAAAAGGATTGCATAGTGCATCCATTTTAGTTACTCTTAAGAGCATAAGAGCCCAGAGAGACGTTTTGAATTTCAGGTTTAATGAAATCAATATAATTTTTTTATACAATATCACGGTTATTGTCAATACCGGTATATCGCGACACTCCTAATCCATAATCCATGGTATTTTTCAAACATTTAGTTTGAATTGTTCTATTTCTCTTTACAAGATTACATGAATTGACGGAATATGACTTTTTCACTACGTTGTTACTTTAAGTCCAGGCTGGTCAATTCATTTATTTAATTTGATTTTGACTCCCTTTTAACAACCCCAACCCCAAATCTTCCCTTGAGTGTTAATATACCACTATAACAGTGGTTGTAGGCGGCCTCGTTTCTCTCTCCCCAGTCCCTCTGTTGACTTTTGTTGCCAGTCTCCCCTGCTCTCTTTTTGCTGTTTCTTGTTGTATGTCCTATCAGTAGGTTGTAGGGAAGGCTGGTTTCTTTGGTGAACAGTATTTCACTCTAGGCTACAGTGGGTGTTGTCATGGTAACTGAGTTAGCCATGAGCTATGAAATGGCATGATACCAAAGGGGTAGTGTGGTCCCTAATAATTCCCCTCATTTCCTCTCCTGGACCACAGCAGGGCTGGTCTCCACTCACTAGGGATTACATCTGTATTCATCAGCAGTTTACATATCTTTTCCCCTGGCTTCATTGCATTACAGCAGTGGTTCCCAATCAGGGGTACTAGGACCCCTGGAGGTACTTGGCCTCTCCACAGGGGGTACTTGAAACCACTCATGACACCATAGGCTTAGTGGAGAAATTAACATGAGAGGGTACTCCAGGCATACTCCAAGAAGAGCAAAACTCTGTCGGTGGTACAGGAACTGAAAAGGGTTGGCAACCACTGCAGCACAGGGTTGCATAGTGCATCCATTTTAGTTACTCTTAAGAGCAAAAGAGCCCAGAGAGACGTTTTGAATTTCAGGTTTAATACCTCTAAATATTTTCAATTTTGCGGCAAAATTTCCTAGTGGGAGAAATGTCAGTGTAAAGCTTGTACTGACACATTTAGTCTTGTCCTGGTCCAAAGAGCTAAGACAATTCTATTGAAAATAGTTTTTTGTCCTGAATTTAAGCTTCATCTGTGTCCAGGAAAAAACTGCATTGTGTTTCTGTAGTACAGACAGCAACCATTTCTCTGGGTTTAGACCTTGCACTGGAGCCAAAACTCCATAGATACAAACTGTCTGTGACTAGTCCCAATGGCACTCTGACACTTCCTCTAGTTCATTTTAGAAAAGGTTATCTATAAACACCTAGGAGTGCACTATCACAAACAATAATAGGCTACCGCAAGTTTCAGTCGATTTCACATTGATGTGCTGTACGAATAGATCACTATAGTCCTCTTTAAGCATTGATGTCATTGTCAAATCTAATTAAACACTCTTCTGTGTAGTCTGCCACAACCAGAAGTGACTGGGTCACACTCATTCAAACAGCCACAGTCATAATTTGTGGCTAAAATCTTCAAAACCCAGTATTAACCACACTAACCCTATTTCTAACCCTAACCTTTAATTATGGATAAATACACAAACACGACATAACAAATGTCACAAGTTTAGTTTAGTTACAGTAAATTCTGACTTGACAGAGTGTCTGTGACTGTGTGGGTATTAATCCCCCTCCTCTCTGTAGGTATAAAGCCCAAAGCCCCTCAGTGGGACATCATGGCCAAGAGGACAGCTGAGCCCGGCCGCACTGCCTCTGGCCAAATGCAGCAGCAGGACGAGGTACACGAACTGGACTGATGGATAATCACAGGGCCCAGCATCTTGGTAGGACACCTGTGTTCAAGGATGGGCTGATTGATCATTAATTATCTGACTGGACAAATGCATCTTTTTATACATACAGCTCTGAAAAAAATTCCACCGCACCTTTTTCTTCCCGTTCCAAAAAAGTTGAAATGGATAGTTTTGAGTGAGGAATAGAAGCATTCAATTTGCAGTAGTCTCTCAATTTTAACCATTTTGTTCCTCACTCAAAACCTTTTTTGGAAATGATAGAAAAATATATAGTGGTCTCTTTATTTTCTTTGAGAGCTGTATATACATACATACATACACACACACACACACACACACACGCACACACATAGGTCAGGAATTATTTGGACACAGACCTAATTTTCACAAATCAGGCTTTTTATACGCCACCACAATGGATTTGAAATGAAACAACCGAGATGCAATTGAAGGGGTTGAACAACGATATGGTAAGAAACGTTTTGAAATTGCGACCATTTTCATACACAGTCCCCTTATATCAGGTGCTCAAATGTAATTGGACCAATCAACACTATCATAGATAACATTTTCATTTTTAATCCATTGTCAAGGATCCTTTGCAGGCAATGACTGCTTGATGTTTGGAACGTATGGACATCACCAAATGTTGGGTTTCCTCCTTTGTCATGCTTTGCAAGGTCTTTACTCCAGTCTTGTTGTTTGTTCATGGGACTTTCTGCCTTAAGTTCTGTCTTCATCAAGTGAAATGCATACTGAATTGGGTTGAGATCAGGTGATTGACACGACCATTGCAGAATATTCCACTTTTTTACCTTAAACTCCTGGGTGTGTTTTGGGTCATAGTCCATCTGTAAAGTGAATTGCTGTCAAGTCAGATTAGCTGAATCTGGGCAGACAATATATCCCTATACACTTCAGAATTCATCCAGCTGCTTCTGTCTTTTGTCACATCATCAGTTAACACTAGTGACCCAGTGCCATTGGAAACCATGCATGCACATGCCATCACACTGCCTCCACCATGTTTTACAGATGATGTGGTATGCTTCAGGTCCTGAGCCGTTTCAAAGCCTTCTCCATAATTTTTTCTTCTGATAAGATTCTGGTACAGGTTGATCTTAGAACTTATTTTGGTAATCAGCCAAAATAACATCTTGTTTCAGTGTCCGAACCTAACTGTACATAACGATCAACCATAACATTATGACCGCTGACATGTCATGTGAATAACGCGGTCAATCTATTTATTATGGCACCTGTCAGTGGGTGGAATATATTAGACAGCAAGTGAACATTCTGTCCTCAAACTTGATGTGTTAGACACAGGAAAAATGGACAAAGGTAAGGATCTGCGTGACTTAGAGGGCCAAATTGTGATGGCTAGACTACTGGGTCAGAGCCTCTTCAAAACTGCAGCCCTTGTGGGGTGTTCCTGGTCTGTGGTGGTCAGTACATATCAAAAGTGGTCCAAGAAAGGAAAAGCGGTGAACCGGCAACAGGTTAGTGGGCGGCCAAGGCTCATTGAGGCACGTGGGGAGCGAAAGCTGGCTGTGGTCCGATCCAACAGATTCATACTGGTACTGATAGAAAGGTGTTAGAACACAGTGTCATGGACTGGGTAATACTATTAATATCTTGTTCGTTAAGTCATGTTATTGTAAAGAAACCGGTTTCTACACAGTGGATAAAGTGTGATCCTTTTGGTGTTTTGTAGTAAAGGTTGTTAGCTGGGTTTTCCTCTTGAATGGACTGTTTTCTTAGAATAGTGGTTCTCATGTCTTCTGGGGAGTCAACTTCTCACTGCAAAATAAATATGAATTTGGATGACATTTTGTTGTAGGAATCCTGCCGCGACTTATAATGCGTAAGTTGTAGAAGTCGGATCCAGAGTGAAGTAGAGCTCATTAGTTTGTCTTGTCTGGGTTTAAAAATGAATAAAAATGTCCCACTGCTAATTCTGAGGTACTACACGAATGACATAACAAATGGCCTTAGTCTGGCTTGATAGGACATGTCCAAATGGTCTTATTCAACACTATTCATTAGCAGCATTTTCAGTTTCCAAGGTTACTGATTTTTTTTTTGTCTCCTTGGTACTATTTACACACGTTTGTGTTAATATTTCACTACTTAGTAGAAAATGCACAAATGAAAAATCGAAGCACATCTGAACCACAAACAAGATCAAAAATGAGTTTGTCATCTAGAAAGGCATTTTCCATTGAAACACATTATTTGCATACAATGTACTTGCATAACTTTTGATAGGATTTCTTCTTTATTGTTTAAATACCTTTTATTATCACTATGCTCATTGTTCCTAATTGGTCATCACTCAAGCATTTGGTAAATATGCAGTATATGTTTTATGTTGTCTTGCCTTCTATGTGCAGAATAAAAAGTACAGAATCCCCACCCTAAGGCCATTGATTTATGTGTTCTCAGTGGGATTCAGACACACAGCCTTGGTTTTGGTAGTGTGAGCTGCAGAAGACCACTGCATGTTCAATATAATACTGTCAAAAACAAGGAATGTTTGTGTTAGTGGTGTTCACAAACCAAAATCTGTTGTTTTGAGTGAAAGCTTTAAACGGGCAATATATACTCAAATACTAACAAATTTGAGCAAAAATGACAATCCGTAGCTAATGTTCTGAGTTAATGTTTCAAATCTTTTTCCACAAAATTGCTCTGAGTGGCTTCTGCCCAGTGGATAAAGTGTGATACATTTGGAGTTTTGTAGTAAGGGCTTTTAAAAACCGCAACATGATATTAATAATAGTATCAATATGACAAAAAAATAACAATTATAATACAGTATTGTGTTGGGGAATGATAAAGTGTCGTATCTAAGAGAGTCCACACTAAACCCTCGTCTGGTGTTTTCTTACCCAGGTTGATTAAATGGGAGGAGTTTCTCCAAATCCAGAGATGGAGTTGGGAGTGCATTGAGTGGAGGATTTCTGAAAGCTGCAGCAGCAGAATCTTGGACTGGCCATCTTCCCACCCAATCAGCATGAGACAGCAAAATTGTCAAAGACCAACCAACCAATCATCTTTGAGTTTGGAAGGAATGGAACTAAGGCAAAAGTCTGCCTGCCTGTACAGGACTCTGTTTATTACTTAACCTTTCTTGTTATGACTGTCTTTAATGTAATTATTATAATTATTATTATTATTATTATTATTATAATTATTGTTATTTTGTTTATTTTTCATTTTTTCATTTTTTACCAGCTATAACCTGAAGCTTATCAGTTTGTTAAAAAGAAACGATGAAACCTAGTTTCATGAGAACTGCTTGCGTTGTTGCGTGGAAAACCCCATTTTGCGAAGGGTGACAGAAGAACTGTCTCTATTGTAATATAAGCCACTTGCATCTTCAGTTTTTTTTACATGTTTATTGAATATGCTACAAGGAGATGAACATTTAGTTTCAATAATATACGTCTCTATAACTCGTTTGTTCTTTCCGTTTCTTTTATTTTGAAAGCTTCTAGAGAATTTTGATTCTGTTTTGTGAGCAGGCCAGAACCCATTTGGCCAGAGAGGTTTAACTTATTGAGAAAGACTGAAACATGCTGTTTTTTCTA
The DNA here is from genome assembly GCA_016801105.1 of Esox niger. NCBI lineage: Eukaryota > Metazoa > Chordata > Actinopteri > Esociformes > Esocidae > Esox > Esox niger. Next base: position 7,841 of record JACXGJ010014448.1, read on the forward strand.
CCTTTTTCACAAGTAATGCATCTATGCTTCAATTATGTAATTAAAAAGATAATTGTTTTTTTTGCCATGTGTGGGATTACTTTATTTCTCAATCTCCCCTGTGTGTAGCTTTTTTTAAATGGTGAGCATTTCACCACTTATTTTCACAAAGGATTCTGTTTGCTTTATCATGGCTTTTTTGTCTAGCTTCAGCAGTAGAATAGCTGGAACATCCAATCAGGTGTTTTTCATCACATGCTCTACATTAGGGATGGTGGAGGAATGAAATAAGCATGTTATCTGTATGCTGCTTCAGACTACATCATTGTGAATGTTTCAATTCAACATCAGACTGTTTACAGGAAGACAATCAGATAGGAAGAACATCTGATTTGGGTTGTTAGGATGGCTATATAAACACAGCCTTGGTGGGGGTGTGTGGGTGTCAAAACCGGATGTCAACTAATATATGACCACAAGAGATTTGACCCTGACCCCTCCCTGCAAAAGTCATTAGAGGGCTACCAGCTTCAGCCAATGAAACTGCTTCAGAGACAGAGCTGGATATCATGTTCAGGAAATGGGTTTCTATTTCTAATGGAAATGGCTACTCTAATTCCACAGAAGCGTTTTTCTACCTGGTAATGTCAGTGTGTGAGTTGCCTGCAATTCTGTGTGGCTTTGCTAACAGTATGGTGCTAGGTATTCCACAATGAGAAGTTGAATTCCAGTCATTACATACTGCTACATCAATCCCACAGCTGTCAAAATCCTGCCATATAGAGGATTTTGAAAGCTGCTATAAAGATAAAAATGTGTGGTTGCTTTAAGAAATGTCTGAAATTTAATGATCTGCTAAACTCTTAATTCTCCAGTATAGTGCTTATTATTAAGGCGCGCTACCTCTGCTTTTTAACATCGGATGCCTTCATGAATTCACCCAGCTGGATAACACCCTGAACTTCTCAGATGCCCAATGATACCTAATTTCTCAGACACCTCAATACTGCCACCTACTGATGCTTAATCTCGCACAGCTCTGTATTGCTACCTATTGAGACCACATTTCCCAGACACCTCTATACTGCAACCTACTGAGACCTCATTTCTGCGACACCTCTGTACTGTTACCTATTGGGACACCATTTCCCAGATACGTCTATACTGCTACCTAGTGGGACCTCATTTCTCAGACACCTTTATACCGCTACCTACTGGGTCTCATTTCTCAGGCCTCACTACTCAGTTTTGATTAACTGTATATGTGGAGCGTCTGAAGGTGTGTGTTACAGCATTGTAGCCATGTTGTTTAGGGTAAATTAGGATTATTTTGGAGGCAGTACAGGAAAACCCCTATGGATTCCTAAGAGAATTAACAGAGCAGTTTAGAACTATCTAAGCTGATTAGGAGAATGAGAGTTAGGGAAATGGTTAGCTTTAGGTTAAACGCTACAATGACGCATATGATCTGATTGGCATGACAGATTATGCAAACTATTATAATCTAGATTGTAGGGATGGTCCCACTAGATGGCAGTAAAGGGGTGCTTTCATGATGTGATCTGCGGTTGGACCCATCTCCCCACTAATGAAAACACCTTGTTGACGAAAGAGTTAATGAAAGATACAAGAACTGTGTGATTGGAATTTGTGCTGTCTCTGAGCATGTGCTGCAGCTGCTGCTAGTCCAGGCTTCGACGGACTGCAGCGAAGGAGAATGTCAATTGTCATCGGACAACGGAGAGACCGGGACGGAAACGGGACTGTAATACTTCGCCTTGACCGTGTCCGTATCCAATGAATTGTTGATTTTGCTGCATCCAGTACGACGAGTGCAGGCGACAATAGCACGGTAAGAAGTGTAGGATGTACGACGTGTGTTCCATTTCATTAGTGCTACTTAAAACTGTATACACTGCAAGACTGTCGGCCTACTTTCATAAAGACGATTCTTTGTCATCTCTTCCGAAAAGACGTATTAGGATAGGCTAATATGGGTAGTAGGCCTATGCAGTAATATGTAATAACTATTTGAATGAAATATATTCTAATAAAATATGGACCATCGTTGATATTCGGCAGCCAAGTGTATTTTTTTATTCCCACTTTTAAAACACTGCAATCAAGCATCAAGGACAAGACAGTGATTTAACTGAAGAGTCATTAACATCGTTCTAACCTAAATCGTTGCAACTTAAAACCTGTTATTTCCAATGTCAGTTGATAATATCTTCTCATTTTGCTAGATTTTCACTGAAATATATGAACGTGTCCTGTATTAGCATACTGTAGGATAGCCAAAAAATAAATGCATCCTAAGCCTGACATGAGCGATCAATATTGTATTCTATTCGTGTGAGTGCTCATGGGTATGCAGTAGGCTATGTGTCATGTGACCGAGACTAAGTCATCTTGCCAACGCCGCGGTTTTATAAATGGGACATTGAGCTGGGCTGCCGGTGTCCCCCGTTATAAGCCATGCGCAAGGTGCAGCCAACACTGCGCCCCTCTTTTAATTTGGTCATTCAAGATCTTTAATCCCGCTGTCATGACCTACATCATCAGGATGAAGGGTTTTAACTTCACATGTAGGATCTTTCAGGGTCTACACTGTTACAGATAGACCCAAGGCGGTATCAAGCACTTCATAAATAGGTCATTAACCAGAACACTCCACCCCCCCAAAGGGGGAAAAACAGAGTATTATAATCAGGTTGAAAGTATGTTGATTGAATACATGATCCCTTGAAGAAACATTATCTATAACGCTTTATAACCTTAATCATTTAAATGTGAAAAATCAGCTTCTGGACTTTGCTTACTGAATTAATTAAAAAAAGATACACATTTTAAAATATTCAACACAATAAACAGATATATTACAAGAGACTGACAATTTAACGATATATCTACTGGCATGTCAAAAAGATATACCCTCAAAAAGATAACTGCCTGTCCCTGTGAACACACAAATATACAGATATTTCACACCTACTGCTCACTTTGCCTATAAAGCCCTTTTCCACAAATTCCCACACTATCTAACATATTTATTAACCAGCGTGGTCTCAGGACACTACGCAGACTATTTTAGTCCCTGGCACCCAATGTTGTATGATATGTCATGTTAATTTACATTACAATGCGCTACCAAAACGTATTATACATTAGGAACTGGCAAAAACATTATCAAGGTCGCTAGAATATGCATTTTAACATTACAGTTAAATCACATCACTGGGGTTACGATTAGGGTTTAGGTTTGGGTTAGGATTAGAAAGAAAATTACTTAAAATATATTAATGTTGTAACACCACTATTTGTCTCCTTTTACCACAAGATCTTGTTTGGAGCAGTGGGTAGCACACCTGTCTGTGGAATAGAAGGTCCACGGTTTGAAACACGGTGTACTTAGTTTTCTTTTTCTAGATTATTATTGTTACATTATTTTACTTAACGTAATATATTTCACAAAATCGTCTGCATTAGGTTGCTTTATATTCAGCACAGTAGCCTACCAAAATTTGCAAAACACATTGGTTTGCATCGCTGTAAACTCTGCTATAAATGATTAGCCTATTTTTGTTCAAATGGATTCAGAAAGGACAGCTTGTTACAAACACAGTGGACAATGTATGTGATGTTAGTTGTAAATTCACATTGAGAATGTGCCTACTGGAGCGTTGTGTGCATTTTAATCCAAGACATTGCTGAATATTTCTCTTACTTTATTAATCAGCAACACTGTGTTCTTTGGGATCTAATCTCCACAGTTATTCTCTCTGGGGATTCTCTCAACTGATTTAACTCTCACAGTCATACTGACCTTCAGTGCCCATGTCACTGTTACATTTCCATTATTTCGTATGTATCAGAGCCAAGGGCTGTGATGTTTTGAAGTTAAATGGTCTCCACTTAATAATAAATGAGCATTTTCCCCTTCCCATAATCCAGTCACACTTTCCAGTGTGTGTGTGTGCATGTGTGTGTCTGAGTAGGTGATATTTAAAGGTAAAGAATTTTGTGCAACCATTAGTGCTCATCGCTCCGAGTGAAGTGTTTTGGCACAAATAAATGTGAGCAATTTGAAGGTTTCTTCTGTCTAGTAGGAAGCTACTAATCTATACGGTTTTGTCGTTTCTAGATGTTAGGTTTTATCAGAACATATAGCTTGGTGGATATAGATTTCACTGTGTGAAAGTGTCACTTTAATTTATAGCGTATCGTCATAAGATGGTATAACACTGTCTTAACTATGCGATGGCAGCTGATAAACCTGTTATAACCTGTCGTGATATTGTCTTAACACTGTCATGATACATATTTATACCTGTTGTGACATATGTTGCATTATTTCATGATTAAATCTCCCCAGGCCTTTGAAAGTAAAACAACATCACAGATATAGTATATTTAATACAACATTTTTTACAATTTTTTTTATTCATACTTACCTGAGGAACCAATAGTTATGGACGGCGCTGTATTTATTGGGGAGCTTGTCCCATTGTACTCCTTGTAGGATTAACTTCCCTGCTAAGAAACGTTACTATTGATTTTATACAGCAATATGCTGCTCTGTGTTTGTGTGACTGTATTTGTGGGATTTTGTGTGTGTGCGTGTGTTTGTGTGTGTGTGTGACTGTGTGTGTGTGTTTGTGTGTGTGTGTGTGTGTGTGTGTGTGTGTGTGTGTGCACGTGTGTGTGACTATGCATGTGTGTGAGCCACTGCATTCTGTACAAGCCCAGTACCCGCAATGACAAACTATAATCATGATCTGTGATGTGTGAAATTTGATCCAATGAATCTGTATTTTGCTGGATTAATACCTGGAATGAACAAAGAATTAAGAAGCAGCTATTAACTCCCTCTACTTACAAATTGACATCAGTTATAAATGGAAGAGGAGCTAAAACAACAACAGCACTACCTAACTGCTTCAATCACTGATTGGCTTGCACACTATTCATTTCATGCTTTGTCATGGTTTAGCCATGGTGTTTAGACTGAGGAATAAGTAAAGGACAATATGTGTACTGGAGAGGGAAGTAGAGTATGATGGAGAAGGTATGGAGCCAGTCAGTCAGTTTGTTAATCTACTGTAGGCTCCAGGCCCAGATTTTCAAACAGATCTCTTGTTCCTTGTTAGGTAATCCTCATCAGATTCTCTCTGCCCACTTTACCAAACCACTTTCTGTCCTACAAACCTGCTCTTACTGTATATGGTCGCAATCTCACACCAAAGTTAGTTGTTGTTTTAAGAGTGATATTTCAACCACAGAATTCACACAACAAATCTACTTCTAAACCATTTATTCCATAAAAAAGTAAACAGAAATGCAATTTTCTCTGGTGAAAAAAGTTAGTATATCCTACCATTACATAAAATGTTTAAAATAACAATTAGGTGAACAAAAACAGGTGTGAATGAGGGTGTGTGGTAACACCATGCCAAGTTCAAAAGACCTAGCTAAGACCACAGAAGAAAGATTATCGATGCCCATGAGTCTGGGAGGGGTGACAAAGCGAGGTCCAAGCATCATTCCACTGTCTGACAGATCATCTATGACTGGAGAAAAATCCAGATGTACAGAAGACGGGTTGCTTCCCAAAGATTCAGCTCAAGAGTCGACTGTTAGATGCTCATAGAAATGTCTAAGAACCGAGGGTGAAATCAAGGGATCTGCTGGCCTCTTTTGCCACAATGAATGTCAAAGTGCATGAGTGAACTGCTTCATAGAGACTGCACACATTGACCTAAATGGGAGGAAGGAGGAAGACTAATAAAAAGAAATCAAGAGAAGACCCCTGGGTAATGACCAGGCTTTGGCATGACGGTTTGGGCCAGCTTTGCAGCCTCTGGGCCTGACCAACTTGCCGTCATTGAGTCAACCATGACATCCATATTGTACCAGATCATTCTTGAGTAGAATGTAAGGCCATCTGTTAAAAGCTTAAGCTCAACCGAACATTAATCTTGTAACCAGACAATGATCCAAAACACGAAATTGAGAGTTATGGAACGTCTGAATCAATCCTATTTAAATGCTTTGGGGGGACTTGAAATGGGGCATACATGCAAGAAAACTCTCAAAACAGTGTAAAGAAGAGTGGGCAAAATATCTCCCTAGTTTATGTAAGAGGCTGACAGAAAGTTACATGAAACGGCTACATGAAGTTATTTTAGCCAAATGGGACAACACCAGCTATTAAAGCTAGGGATGTTATATCACATTTCTATAGAATTTGATGACTAAATATGTTAAAGTGTTAAAGTTAAGATACCATATCCCTAGTTCTTAATAAGTAACATAAATTACAACTTTGTAAAGGGTGTACTTTTGCACATGACTATATCTCTCAATATCTGATACCACAGTTTTGTAAATCGTTTTACAATCACATAGAACAGTCCTTATCTGAAGCAAAAGATTCAACTTAGACCATTATCATGCCTAATATTGATTGTAAGAAACCTATAGAACCAGACTACTGTTGTGCTCATGAGTTTGCATACCCTGTCAGAAATTGTGAGATTTTGCAAAAAAAAACTTTTATTTACGGATAGTGATATGAAGCTAATTATTATCACATACTGTAGTTGTTTTGCTTCTTTTTAAATCATTTTGATTACAGAAATCACCCAAATGGCCCTGGTCAAAAGTGTACATATCCTTGAATGTTTGGCCTTATTACAGACACACAGGGTGACAAACACCGGTGAAAATGGCAATTAAAGGTGAATTTCTCACACCTGTGGCTTTTTATATTGCAATTAGTGTCTGTGTGTAAATAGTCAGTGAGTTTGTTGGCGCTCACATGGTTGCACTGAGCAGGCTAGATACTGAGCCATGGGGAGCAGACAAGAACTGTCAAAAGACCTGCATATCAAGGTAATGGAACTTTATAAAGATGGAAAAGATGTTAAAAGATATCCAAAGCCTTGCAAATGCCAGTCGGTACTGTTCAATCACTTATTAGGAAGTGGAAAATTC
>JACXGJ010014449.1:0-14813 GCA_016801105.1 Esox niger
AGCCATTTTATTCAGCATAAGACATTGATGTTCCTTTGTGCTTCTCCAAAGAATACAGGAAGTTCCACAGTACTTATTATACAAGGGAGGCGGCCTAGGGTCAAACCCAGCCAAATACCCTCCAATAAGAAAGGCCTAAATGACCCTTGTATGGGTTGTTCCAACATATGGTCACTGGTCCTATCCCTCAAGCCTGTGACAGTTACATGGGCAACTCCTAGCAGGAGGAATAGACAGGACGTGTGTTCTATCTATACACCTGTGCTCAAGAGTTAATTAGTACCTCTGTGTTCTGTTGAGTTTCTCAAGCCAACTTTCTCTCACCATGTAGCCAGGTTCTTTACTTCCTCTCTGCAAGTGGTCTCATAATTGTTAGAGATGAGACCCAGGATGGTTGAGGCATCTGTTAATTTAAGGATGGTGTTGGAGCTGTATGGCCATGCACTCATATGTCAACAGGGAGTACAGGTGGAGACGGAGTACGCAGCCCTGGGGGGCTCCAGTGCTCAGGGTCAGTACAGAGGGGGTGAGGTTGCCTGTTCTCACCACCTGGGGTCTGCCCATCATGAAGCCCAGGATCCAGTTGAAGAGGGAAGTGTTGAGTCCCAGGGTCCTGAGCTTAGGAACATGCTTAGCAGAATAGTGTTGAATGCAGAGCTTTGGTCCACGAAAAGCATCCTCACATATGTGTTGCCTTTTCCAAGTGGGAGAGGGCGGTGTGTGTCGTCAAGGCGATGGCATAGTCTGTAGCTCAAGTATGCAAATTGAAAGGGGTCCAGGGTGTCAAGGTGTCTTGATGGTGGCAAAACAACTTTTTGAGCCGGTCAATAAAGCCTTCAGTGGAGAAAGATACAATAATGTGACTTGCCCTTTGTTCTTTTGAGATTAAACTTCAGTTCATGTAAATAAATACATACGTAGTTATATTGAACTAAACAAGCAAACAAGCTAGTCACCATATGCCGATAATATTTTGTCAGGCAAGGTTCTTAGTAATAAACACTTAGTGTTCTTAGATATAAAAGCATAAGGGATTGAAATAGATGTATTCTTGTCCTCACTTTCAACTGAATTTCCACAGCTCTGCCCATGGCCTCAGTGTCTCCTCATGGGCTCCTCTACTCTGGAGAGACTGTTACACTGCAGTGTGACATATCAGACTACACAGACTGGATATACTGCTGGTACCACAATAAACAAGAGTCCTGGTTCACCTTCTAAAACCATCACCACTCTGTCTGACCAGATGAGTCACCACTGTGAGATTGACACCCAGTCCACCTTCACATCCTCTTCCTCCAGCACACAGTGCACTTCCTGTTCCCCATGAACGCAGCACACTCCCCAGTTCCCAATCACCTGAATATCGATCACCTGTTCACCCACCCGGTTCTCATTAGTTTGCCCTATTGAATTCAGTTTTATGCTCCAATTGAATGCTCCTGTTTGTCTGTGAGTTATTGTTTTGTTTTGCATGACATATTAAGCTGTTCTTGATAGGTCTCTTTATATATTGCCTTTCTAGCCTAATTCTTGACCAGTTTTGAGCCTGCCTGATTTTGTCTTCAGCATTCTGCTCTCCTGTATATCGACCTTTGCCTGCCTGACAACTGCCTTTTTGGAATATAAAATGTTATTCTGCGTAGAGTACCATCTGGGTCCTTGTTGTATTCTTACAAGTACCAGTGTCAAGGGACTACTTACAAGTACCAGTGTCAAGGGACTAGGACAGATAATCCCCAGTCGTCACTGTGTTGTGTTTACTTTCACATCCATATCAAAGATGGGTTCACTATTATTATGCATTCATTAACTGGTACTTGTTATCATAATGGTGTAAATAGTGCATGTAAGTTCCACTCAAACCTATTTAAATTCCATCAGCTAATCAGCCAAAGGTCACACTGCGTTCAGACCAACAGGAGATATTGACAGGAGACAGTATGACACTGACCTGTACTGTAGAGACTTCCGGATGGAGGTTTTACTAATATAGACACAGACAAGACTCTTAACCAGTAGCTACAACCTTTGGATCCACCTACACACTCAGCCAGGTCAGTGTCTCTGATGGATGACAGTACATGTGTAGAGCTGGGAGAGGAGACCCTGTCTACTACACCCAGTACAGTGAACCGGTCCACATACAGGTAAATGGTGAGTATAACCATATAACATAGTTATGTTATAATTGTTTTTAACATAAATGGGATGTTAATTTCTTTATCTGAATGACTGCATCTCAAAACATATGAGCTCGTAGGTGCTTGATATTCAGAACAGGAGTGAAAATTCTTCAGAGACACATTTTATACGATTTACAAGTCAAAAACCAAACCTCCTAAAAGTAGCAACCAAAGCTGACTGTGGTTTTCACACCTACATCTCCTAAGCAGTATTGCGTGTCTGAGTGTGTTTGTGTAAAGTTTTGACCAGTACTGTAAAGTCTCTAGATCAGGGGTAGGGAACCTTTTTGACTGGGAGAGCCATAAAGGCCAAATATTTCTAAGTATATTTCATTGAGAGCCATATAGTATTTTTAACGTTTAATCAATTAAATAGGTATTACTTTTAATGCGACTTCTGGTACTGCATGGTTTTGCTGATGGCCTTGTAGTCTGGTTCATAAGTGGTGAGGTTGAACTTCATGCAGGCGTTGTGGCTTCCATCAGTTAAACATGAGCGTAGGTTGGTCCTAATGATCCTCATATGCGAGAATGACTGCTCACATGCATATGTAGAGCCAAACATGGTCAATACGGCAATACTCACACGCTGCATTGTGTGATATGTCACAGGAAGCTTGTTCCAAGTTTAAGAATCAGCTGGTCTTCAGGTTGAAGATCTTTCATTTCTGTCCACTTGTGTTCCCTCTCCAGCTCTGCTCGCTGTCACGCAAGACTTTCCACCTCTCCATTAAGTGTCTTGAACTTACACATCCACATGTCTGATGCCTTCAGGTCAGCAACTTCCATCTCAAAGTCTCCGATAGAGACCCCAGGGATGCATGTCAGGTCGATTTTGTCCACTGCACCCTGGAGTGGATAAGTGATTAACTTGAAAAGACCAGTGCGTGCATGAAATTCTCCAAAACGTGCTTTGAATGACTGCAGGAAATTGGACATGAAGCCAGCTAGCTGCTGGAGATCAAGATGTTGAGTGGAGTCACATGCTAAGCATCATGATGACTTGATTTGCCATCATGATGCTACGATCATGCAACTGCCTTTGGAGCAATAGATCTAATTTAGGAGTTTCGAGGCAACTCAATTTTGAGATGCAAAGCAATACAATCATTTTTATTTGTGACCGAGGTGGAGGAAGATTTTACCTGTTAAAAATCTCAGTCGGCTCTACCAGCAACAGAGGTTTAACCAGTCGACGGCATTTCTTTCCAGTGACCAAGAGAAAGTTCTTGCCCAGCAGCGGGAGCTGTGCTGGGGGGCTAACAACACTGTTGTTTCTTCCTAGTTGCACAGACGCCGTTTTTTCCATTTCTACTCTAACAAACTCCTTGCCTGACATTTGCGTCTGAAGCCGAGCCTCTAACTCTGCTATCTTTACATGAAGGACATAGTTCTCCGTGTTATAGCTGCAGCAATTACAATGATAATTCATAATAATGGTACTTAGTTTCAGGGGTGAGTAGTTACAAATATGTCCAAATAGAGTCCCGGTGTAGAACGTTGGGTAAAAAGCCAATAGAAAAAATATTGCGTTGGCACTCTTAAAGTAGAGTAAATTCGAAAAAGTTTTGCAGGAAGCCATGTAGGTAACAGCAAGTAGTGTACCACACGAATGTCAGTTTAAGATGTGCCTAAAACTTTTGCATCCGGGGAACTCCATACCCAAACATTTTTTTAAAGTTGGTAGAATTTGTCACAGCATTCCATTAACATGGCAATTATTCCAGCGAGGACACCTGACCCCTCAAGCAAGGGGACTAGAACTGAGCAATGCACTCAATAGTGCCCAATAGAGCAATAGTTCACTAGGACATATTTGCGTAGTTTTTTACATGAAAAGGTATGTTAGTTGGCTTGTTGCATTTATATTTTTCATTGTTAAAATGTTATAATAGTTCAACCTCATAATTGTACAGTTGTGCTCAAAAGCTTGCCTACCTTTGGAGAATTGGTAAGGTATGTTCCATTTGTAAAGAAAACATGTGTGAGCAGTAAAAAAAAACATATTTGATTTCTTATGGGATTTACATTAATCTGTAGGTTATAATAGAATAGCACAATCATAAAACAAAACATGGCAACAAAGAGAAAAATATATTAACCCCTGCTCAAAAGTCTGCATACCCCTAGCTCTTAATAATGTGTTTTGCCCCCTTTAGCATCAATGGCAGTAAGCAGTTTTTGTAACTGTCGTCAATGAGGCCCTGAATTCTTGCAGGTGTTATAGCTACCCACTTGTCTTGGCAAAATGTATTTTGTTTTCTTGCATGAACCACACGTTTGAAATCTCTCCAGAGTGGCTTGATGATATTGAGGAGACTGTGATGGCCACTCTAGAGCCTTCTCTTTTTCTGCTGGAGGGTCAACTTTTTTACCACTGGAGGGTCAACTTGGCCTAGTCCAAGAGCGTCCCATGCACAGCTTTTGTGCAGAAGAATACAAATTGTCTGCCAATATTTTCTGATTGTCACAAGATTCCCTGTGCTTTTAGAGCTCACACCCCCCCAAAACATCAGTGAGCCCCCACCATGCTTGTGGTGGATGATATTCTCTTCACTATTGGCTTTGTCGACCCCTCTCCAAACACAGCGTTTATGGTTATTTTGGTCTTGTTACTCCAAATTACAGTATGCTAGAAGCTGTGAAGTGTGTCAAGGTGTGGTCAAGCAAATTGTAACCAGGCTTTTTGGTGGAATTGGCATAGTAAATGCTTCTTTCTGGCAACTCAACCACGCAGCTCAGTTTTGTTCTAGTAACTTTGTTTTTTGCTCATAGAAACAACCACACTGTCTTTTTTCAGAGCAGCATGTATGTCTCCTGAGGTTACCTGTGGGTTTTTCTTTGTATCCTGAACAATTCTTCTGGCAGTTTTGGCTGAAATCTTTCTAGGTCTACCTGAACTTAACAGTATTGACTGGCATTTGCATGTCTTTGGATCTCTTTTTATATCCTTTTCCATTTTTATAAAGTTTGATTACCTTGTTATGCAGGTCTTTTGACAGTTCCTTTCAGCTACACATGGCTCAGTATCTAGCCTGCTCAGTGTATCCATGTGAGAGCTAACAAACTCATTAACTATTTATTCACAAAGACAAATTGCAATTTAAAAAGCCACAGGGATGGGAAATTCTCCTTTAATTGCCATTTTCACCCGTGTGTCACTTTGTGTGTCTGCAACAAAGCCAAACATTCAAGGGTATGTGAACTTTTGTTTTGGGCCATCTGGATTTCTGTTATCATTATGATTTATGAAGGAGCCAAACAACTGTGATAATAAATGGCTTCATATGATCACTATCAATAAATAAGTCCCAAGTTTATCATGCAGCAGGACAATGACCCAAAGAACACTGCCGACAAATAAAGGACATCATCAAGCGAAAAAAGGGAAAGGTTTTAGACTGGCCAAGTCAGTCACCTGACCTTAACCCAATAGAGCATGCATTTCACCTCCTTAAGAGGAGAGTGAAGGGAGAAACACCAGGAAACAAACAAGAACTGAAAGAAGCTGCGGTAAAAGCCTGAAATAGCATCACAAATGAAGAATGCAACAGTTTGGTGATGTCAAAAGAATGGCTATACACCTCAAGAAGGGCAAGACCTCACCCATGAACTGAAGACATACAGCACAAATAAGGCGGAGTAAAACCTAAACTTAAATAGAATCCCCAATGAGAGGCAATGCAGTGTAGCTGCTTCAAATTGGTAACAACCAATACCAGTATAGACAGGTCCTAACTATAACTCCAAGGCACATAGAGATTATTAAATGCACCACATAGTCAGGACCTGACAAACAACATCTGATACCTTCAAACATCCTTAAGTGTAAAATATATAAAAAAGTCATTTGTAAGAGATACCAGTAAATTCCATAAGAAAGGCTCCCATTGTCTATCGGATGCACACTGTGTTTTATAATAACCAATAATGGATTAAGGCATTCACAAATTTCGACCATCACATACATCCTGATCTAAAGTAAGATAAAGGTGAAATATTTTGGGTAGATGCTCTTAAAACTGATTGTAAATACAAGGAATAATTTGGTAATTCATAAAATGGCTTCTTCTTTAGAAGATGTGAAAATATTCCTAATGTATCATATCATATATGTTTGGATACATTAGTTAGTTCAAGGTGTAAAGGATTATGTGGGATGAAAATATATTATTGTTTATTTTTCCAAGATATTTGGTTTGAGGGATAACATGAAATGACTCAAATGATTGGCGTCTTGCCAAATTAATGAAGGTAGCCGTAGCAAAACTGAAAAGATGTGAAGCGGTCATTTTATGAAGGTAACGATCTAAATTCAGAGTGATGTGCTGTAAGTGAAAGCATATCGATACTAAAACCTGAAAACAATAACTTAATCATATAAATCACCCATTATATTGTATCAAACTCAGTAAATGGAATCATATTAAAAAGGTCAAAATCATAATACTGCTTTTTCAGCTCACAGTGATTTAACCCAGTAAGAATCACAAGGATGATTCAGCCTGTTTGATTACATCACATTGTAACGTTTCTTCAGAAGATTCAGATGTTGAGCACAAACCTACAGGAACACAATGGAAGGAGATTTGAATTAGAATTAGTCTGATTCGTGGTACCCTAATTGTGGAACCAGCTTCTCTGTTCCCAAAAGGTTCCCAAAAAGCCTAAAAGCCAATAATTTAAAGGAAAATCTAAAACAAATATACTGACAGTAGGTCGGTTGTCTGCTGACTAATGAATAAAATGTAAAAAAAATCTAAACTTGATGAAAGTCCTCACCTCCAGCCCTGCAGTATTTCACCATCAGTATGATGGACACAATTAGAAATGGAGACACCACCAGTAGACCACACAGCAGTCTGGACAGATAGATACCTGGAGGGACAATTAAACAAGTTTTACCATCCAGACACCCACATATCTCTTTTCACCTGTCACAGTAACTGACATAACATTGTATAATATGAACATACAATACTAGTAATGTGTTAACCTCTCTTTGAGGACCTCCAGCCACTTCACATATTCACTGTTTTATAATTACAAGCATAGTTGGTTTAACTATAGATGGTCTTGGTAATTAGGTGACCATTTGAATCAGCTTTCTTAGTACTGTAATACTTTATATGTAAGTAGATTGACAGGGGGTACAGGAGACAGTGAGGAGACTGTAAATATGTCTGTACATAACCAGATACAAATAGGAGTTCAGTGATATCTCTGGCTCCATATCATCTCTTTGACCCATTCAACAAGACAATACAAGCATAAAAGTGCACTGAAGTCAATCAAAAATGATTGTGATGATATCTAGGTACCTGTGACTGTACTACACATTACTGTAGTAGAAGTAGATTTCTCACTGACTATGTTGGAGGCAGTGCATGTTAAATTAAGAGCTCCCTCTGCTGGTGAGAGATGGAAGTGCATCAGCTGGTTGTCCGTGATCATCTCATTCCCTCTCTTCCAGGTGTAGGTGCGTTTGGAGCTGCCAGATGCGTTGCATATCATCTGAATTGAACAGGAGTGGTTGGCCAGTAACCCGACTCTATAATGTATCAACACATTGGATACAGGCTCTGACACAGAGAGAGAGGGAGAGAATTATATTATATTTGTTGCATCCTTCCTAAGCTAATGTAATGTTCCATTGAGAATAAAAAGAAAGCAAGAAAAATACAAAAAATAATCATAAAGAGATGGTAAATAGACAGATGGAAGCTAAATTGAGCTAAATTGCCTCAACCTTAATAACGGTTCATAACCTCCTGATTTCACAGATCACACAAACTTTAAATTAGAAATTATGAATGCAATTAAAATCAAGCAAGATGCAATTCCAGATGCAGATTGATTGTGATGTGCTACCTTACTTTTACCATAACATAAAATGGCTAACATTACAACCAAGTGCCCTAAAAAGGTGCAAGAAGAAAGTTATTTGCAAGGGTTCATATTCATCAGGGGTGAAAAAGGTGACATAGGTGCTAAACATTATTCAGAGTTAGTGGCATGAGACAGTCTGTCCATCAACAGAGCAGTTTAGCAGAAAAAGCACGAGACGGACAGATTCCTCTAGCTCTCTCATTATGTGAGGACACAGTTTAGCCAGACAGGGAAAAATAAATCTAGTGGATTTACAAAACAGAAATTATTTTATTCTTGCTCACAGATGACTTAGATAAGATGTAATACAGCTCCCCCCCTAATATTTCTATTGCAGATCTACCAAATTCATGTGGATGACGGCACATTTCAATGAAAGGCTACAAGTTTGCGCCCCTGTTTTTGGCAGCTTTCCATAGATACAGTTGTGCTTATAAGTTTGCATAACTTGGCAGAAATTGTGGTTAGGTACTGAGCCATGGAGAGCAGAAAAGAACTGTCAAAAGACCTGCATAACAAGGTAATGGAACTTTGAAAAGATGGGAAAGGATATAAAAAGACATCCAAAGCCTTGCAAATGCCATTCTGTACTGTGCAATCACATATTAAGAAGTGGAAAATTCAGGTACCTACTGATATCAAGACAAGATCAAGTAGATCAAGAAAGAGTTCAGCCAAAACTGGCAGAAGAACCTTAATAGAAATACAGGCTGCTCTTGTTTCAAGGAGCACAATACCACGATACTTGAACAAAATTGAGCTGCATGATCGAGTTGCTAGAAAGAAGCCTTTACTCCACCAATACCACAAATAAGTCTGGTTACAATCTGCCCAACAACAACTTAACACGCCTCACAGCTTCTGGCACAGTGTCATTTGGAGCGATGAGAGCAAAATAGAGCTTTATGGTCACAACCAAAAGCGCTATGTCTGGAGAGGTGTCAACAAGGCCTATAGTGAACTGAATAGAATAACCACTCTAAAGCGTGGTTGTGGCTCACTGATGTTTTGTGGTTGTTTGAGCTATAAAGGCACAGGAGAATCTTGTGAAAATGTATGCCGACATAAATTCTGCATGTTATAAGAAATTATTGGCAGACAATTGGCATTCTTCTGCACAAAAGCTGCGTATGGGACACTCTTGGACTTCCCAGCACGACAATGATCCTGGGGACAAGGCCAAGTTGACCCTCCAGTGGTTACAGTAGAAAAAAGAGAATGTTCTGGAGTGGCCATAACGGTCCCCTTAATATCATCAAGCCACTCTGGGGAGATCTCAGACATGTGGTTCATGCAAGAAAACAAAACACATGGATGACCTGGAGACATTTTACCAAGACGAATGGGCAGCTATAACACCTGCAAGTATTCTAGGCCTCATAGACAACTAATACAAAACACTGCACACTGTCATTGATTCAAAAGGGGGCAATACACAGTATTAAGGACTAAGGGTATGCAGACTTTTGATAATAAAATATATTAAAGCAATACGTTTCATCTCATTAGCCAACTAAAATACTTTTTCATGTAAAAAATTACAAAAATATTTCCTAGTGAACTTTTGCTCAGTTCTAGTCCCTTTGCTTGAGGGTTCAGGCGTCCTCGCTGGAATAATTGTTATGTTAATGGAATGCTGTGACAAATACCAACGTCTAAAAAGGTTTTACTTTAAAAACACAAAGTATGCTGACGCCAACCAGAAAAAAATCTACTTCCTAAGTGTGTATGGAGATCCCCAGAAGCTGACATTCAAATGCAAACTTTTGAGCACAACTGTATCATAAACAAGGTGTGGTTTTGTCTAAACCATAGGGTGTGTGCTCACATATCATGGCAAGTTCAAAATATGTATCAAAGGATTGTTGATGCATGTGAATCTGGAAGGTGATATAGAGCCATTTTCAAGCAATTTAACAGCTCATCATTCTAACATCCGGATCAGAGATACGAGTGGATATGACATCATTGGGAAATGGAATAAAAGAGGGTTACTATTTTATAATTCTCAAGCCAGTAAATGGTGGTAAACTCTTGAAAGTTTTTGGATGACGTGCAAAAATGCAACAGCCCCAAACGTCTGGCCACCAAGAGTTTTTATCTAAAAGGCAAACTTGCCTCTTTACTCGTGTCTGTAGTTAGGTCATGATGATGACTGAAATATGTGTCCTCATTTAGACTCTGTTAAGCATATTACAGTTATGCAAGTTCTTTCTATTGGACAGTCCCAATGATAAGATTTATTTTTCTTGCCAAGGCAGTTTCCTTAGCATGGTCCAGTGTAAGCAGGACATTATCAGTGGTTGTCCATTAATAGACATTCATGGTGACAAGAAATATCAGTGTACACAAGATAACACCGTTCATGAGAGGAAGATGGCAGCTAATCACTGCTTGAAAAATAAAGTGACAATGAAGACTCATCTTGTATATATCTAACAATCCGATAAATTAATGGATGTCAGATAACTACAATGAACAATGAGGTGATGTCAGCCTACCATGAACCTTCAGAGTGATGGTCTTAGTGGGAATCTGACCTTTGGCCTTCTTGCCAGTCACAACAAAATCTCCTGAGTCTTGGAGTGTCAGATCTCTGACTGTTAAACTGAAGTTGTTGCGGTTCATCTCTAGTCTCCCATCAAACTGGGATCCTAGTGCATATTTAACAGATGTCTTGTATTCTGCTATTTCTTTTCCTCCATACTTCCACACCACTGATGTTACATCAGTCTCCTCTATGAGTGAAGGACCAGGCAGCTCCACTGAGTCCCCCACTGTCTTGTGGATCAACAGAGACTCAGCCACACCTGAAACAAACAGATACAAAACATGGCACTATAACATCCATTTACCGTTCAACTTTACACTACATTGCCCTTGGTACAGTTCGAATACTGCTAGAATGCCGGGAAAACATCAAGTTGTAGGTACTAGAATTTTTGTTATTTATTTGTTATAAAAAAAAAAAGTGCACGTCCATCACATGGTCACCCCATTGGAATTACCAAGCTCCTTCAGAAACATGCTGTTGTAAAAATATGATTTCAACTTGTCTAATTAAAGTGAGATTCAGGTGTGAAGCAGTTTGCAGACATAATGTTCTTTCTGTTTTACTATGCTTAAAGTTGTTATTGGTTTAAAAAGTGGTACATGTTAGCTGAAAATAGATAACAGATGGATGATCGTATGATGGGAGGGCACCTTTAATAGACACCATGAAAACAATCCCAACCCCCTGATTGTCTTTAATTAAATGAATGACATGGACCTAGTAGTCTTTCATCACATAGAAAATAACCTTAATGTATCTGTACATGAACGTGAAGTGTATACATTTATTCAATATCTGTTCAAATGAGTAAACAAGACCTAAATGTTGTAGGGAATCACTATATTGTAGAGAATATTGTAGGGAATCATCCAAAACATTCTGGATCTTTAAAATATAAACTTTTGTCTTGTAAGCTGTCTGACTTAGAGTGTAAGTTACTAGAATAGGTGTGAGATTAATAATGAATTTGAAAATTTAAACATACAACAAAATAAATGCTATACAATATAGGAGCACGAGAAAATAATGTGTTGAATTCTTACTTTGGTGGAGGATATAGAGTAGGAGTACTCGCTGTTTGGAGAAGCAGAAGGGACAAGAAGACATCTCTAAAATACGTTTTATTTGTGTTTCCTCTGGCTGTCTGTTCCCTTCATGTCTCTGTCGATGGTAACTAGCAGTTGAGTTTCCAACACATACAGTCAGTGGTGTAAAAATGAATTAGGCTTCCTCTAAGATAAACAGGAAGTAGCACTCTATTCGCTTTCTGAAAATACCCCTTTAGTCAGCTAAAGAGTAAGACATAGTAACAAGAAAATGCAACCTGATATATATTTACTTTCATATATTTCCGGGGAAATCGCTGCTGTGGTCGTCTCTATTCTCTTGCAAGAGGAATAGCTGGATGGCAAAAAAAGTGTCAGGTAGCACCTCAAAGGACATTTGAATAAAATATTGCGGAGTACGGTCATCATCTCTGACTAGTCCAATTTTCTGATTTGCCCAACACCTGGTCATTTAATGGTTAGGCGGAGACCTTGAGAGGCCTACAAGCCACCATGAAATGTGGTGGAGGATTTGTGATGTTCTAGGGATGCTTCAGAAAGGCTGGAATCTGGCAGATTTGCCTTTGTGAAGGATGAATGAATTAAGCCAAGTACAAGGTTATCCTGGAAGAACACCTGCTTCTTTCTGCTCTGGCAATGTTCCCTAACTCTGAGAATTGTTTTCTCCAGCAGGACAATGACCAATGCCGCACAGCCAGGTCAATCAAGGTGTGGATGGAGGACCACCAGATGAAAACCCTTTCATGGTCAGCCCACTCCCCAGACCTGAACCCCATGGAACCCTCATTGTTGGGCCAGGAGTGGCATGAATTCACCCAACAGCAACGTGACAGACCGGTGGACAGCATCCCAAGACGCAATAGTAAAAGTATCACTTGTATTGTTTATATATCGACACAGCAGGGCCAGGAAGATGGTCAGTAGAACAACAGCAACAACCAGACCTACAACCACTCCTACTAGGACTGATGTAGAGGATCCAGGACCTATGACAGCAGAGACAGCAGCACAATTCTATCAGATGTAGAATAAAGTCACTGTAAATGAAATGAATAAAGTAGGGTCTCAGTGACTTTCATTCTCATTTGTTACTGAATTTCTTTGGATCTTGGCATGATGTCTAGCTTTTGAGGATCTTTTTGTCTACTTCACTTTGTCAGGCAGGTCCTATTTAAGTGATTCCTTAATTGATGTGTGGTAGTAATCAGGCCTGGGTGTGGCTAAGAAATAGAACTCATGTATGATAATCCACAGTTGAGTTGTGGTTTAACAGAGGGGGGCAAACACATTTTGACCCTTAATAATAACAACCGTCCTTTCCAACTGCATTTTGTGTTCACTTGTGTTGTCTTTGACTAATATTTGAATTAGTGTTGATGATCTGAAACATTTCAGTGTGACATGCATACAAATAAGAAATCAGGTAGAGAGCAAACATCTGTAATGTTAACAGTACATTACAAATCACTGACAACCACTGTCCTCTAGCTCTGTTCTCTGGTTAACTTTTAAGTGCATTCGCAAAGAAAAATAGATCAAGGCAGGAACATCATGAAGACATGTTTATAACTGATAATTGAACGCAGACAATAATAATTAATATAGTTGGTTGATTATTGATGCCATGTAAAAAAAATTAAACAAGCACCAAGCTGCTGCCTTTGCCAAAGTAAAAAAGATTTGTGAACGACTGACTCTGACAGTTTTATCGTTCAGTTGAATGGTTTGTTTCAGTTGACTGGTGCTGTACAGTGGGCCCTTATAAAGTAATAATATAAATGATTTATCAGTGATTCTGTGCAGTGGGTAATTATAAGGGACTGTGTGCATTGGATAATATGAACACAATGCAATGCAATTTGACTGTCAGTTTCAGACCAGACGGGATGAAAGCAATGAGGATGTCCTCTATGAAGACACTGTAAAACTGGACTGTAACCGAGCAGGAAATTAGGCATAGATTTTGTCTAATGCAGTGAGAATGTGCTGTGCGCTTTCTGAGTGACACTTTGTCAATAAAAAAGATGATGTAATCTCACTTAAGAGAGCTTAACATTATTAAATGTCCCTGGTCGATTGAGGGTCGGACTAATCTGAGATGTTGAATCACATATATATAAAACATGTATATGACTTATATACATTTCAATAAAGTTAAATTCACCCCTACAATCTGAATCATTTAGAAGGGTTTAATATACTAGAATTATACAGTGATGAATAGTGAACACACTTGAGAAACCCCCAGAATAAAAGAGTTATCAGGTCTTGCAAATGGGCGAGTTTAAAATATCAGAACAATTGCCCTTTGGCCCATTGAACTCAAATCTTTGCATTATACACCTACCCAGGAAAATTATGATGGAAGTTTGTCCCCCTCTCTCAGACAAGTGGTGCCTGAGGTCAACTTGCCTGAAATCGTACTTCCTGTCTTGTTAGTAGTTGGTAATCAGATGAATATAGAGATCTGACAGCATTCAGTTGGGATCTTGTTCTCCAGGAGTTCTCAGATTATGAATGGGCTCCATGCAGATGAAAATTGTTCTGCCATGCAGTTACACAGACCAAACAAAACTTTACTAACTTCAAATGGAAATTGTCATGGGAATTCCATAAACATGCTCTATTAAATGTTCAATAGGCCAGCTTAAATGTTTCATTCAGTTGGTTTGTCTTTGGCCATATTATAGTATACGGGTTTGATCTATGTTTAATCCATGTTATGTCCTAGTTACCATTGTGTTGTTTTAAAGAAAAGACAAGCCCACTTGAGTCCACCAAGTACAGTTTATTCTCACTCACCTCATGAATATCCATCATGGACTGGTACCATTTTACTCTTGTAAATTAAAGAAGGACTTGATAAGATCAATTGAGAGGAAACAGGATATCTGATGGTGGCCAAAACACAAAAAATGTTGCAAGTCTGCTAGGTAGAAAACAAATGCAGTCAGAATTGGCAATAACACCAAAATTAAAACTTTTTTCCCCTTCTTCAGCCTCCAGTACTGTCTTCATCCAGTTAAGAAAAAGAATTGCATGGATGCTACATTTTCAACTCCGCTGTGTGAGACCCGGGTTTGAATCCTGTGACAGCAACAAAATGTTTATTCCTTT
>JACXGJ010014450.1:0-14811 GCA_016801105.1 Esox niger
ACAGACAGGGTCAGCGGTCTATGTGGTTTTAACACACACAGACAGGGTCAGCGGTCTATGTGGTTTTAACACACACAGACAGGGTCACTGGTCTACGTGAATTTAAAGTGTTCTGACAAGGTCACCGGTCTATGTGGATTTAAAACCCTCTGACAGGGTCAGAGGTCAAGGTCATACCTGTGATCTCAGTCTTCTTGGGCTTCATCAGTTGTCCCATCATAGACAGAATGTCTTGACCTCCCTGCCAGGAGAGCAACCACATTTTAAAAACCAGGAAGTGCAGCAGTGTGTATTTGTGCAGGGCAGTGTGGTACCCAGGGCCCAGGTTAGTGTGTCTGTATGTACCTGAGGTCTAGCATTGGCCACATCCAGGTCATGGAGCGTGACATCTTGAATGATCTCTTTTTTCTTGTGGACATCCCCCTTGGGCAAGGGCACATACTCCTCAGCCTCCAGGTCAAACTCTGTGGCAAACGTGTCACATCGACCTTGTCTCTGCAAACACACACGTTTTGTTGACTTTTCATGGAATTACAGACGAAAAACTAGAAATGTGATTATATATATATTTTTTGTTTGTTTTATATATCCAGAATGCATTACAGAAAGCATTAAACATGTAATCCATGTCACCAAAGTATTTGGTTATGTTGTAATACTAAAAAATTGGGGGCCAGGAAGTAGAAGAAAAAAAAAAGTCCTGATCACTAATGAAAAGCCTGCTCTGATAGAGGCCGTGACAAGGGGCTGGTATTTTAGAATCTTGTCAGCTAGGACATACTCCAAATTGCAGTCAAAGAGCATCTCTTATCCCTCCCTCAGGCCTGCCAACAACACATCACCCAGGTCGTTAACCACATGTGCAATAGACTCCCTTAGATTTTTACTCTGTGTGATATACACCGATCAGCCATAACATTCTAACCACCTGCCAAACATTGTGAAGGTCCCCCTTTTGCCACCAAAACAGTCCTGAGCCGTCGAGGCATGGTCTCCACTAGACCTCTGAAGGTGTGCTGTGGAATCTGGCACCAAGACGTTAGCAGCAGATCATTTAAGTCCTGTAAATTGCAAGGTGGGGTCTCCATGGATCAGACCTGTTTGTCCAGCACATCCCACAGATGCTCGGCTGGATTGAGATCTGGGGAACTGAGGCCAAGTCAACACCTTGAACTAATTTTTGTGTTCCTCAAATCATTCTCGCACAATTTTTGCTTTGTGGCAGGGTACATTATCCTGCTGAAAAAGGCCAATGTCATCAGGGAATTCCTTTGCCATGAAAGGGTGCACATGGTCTGCAACAATGCTCAGGTAGGTGGTACGTGTCAAAGTAACATCCACATAAATGGCAGGACCCAAGGTTTCCCAGCAAAACTTTGCCCAAAGTATCACACTGCCTCTGCCAGTTGCCTTGTTCCCACTGTGAATCCTGGTGCCATGTGTTCTCCAGCGGAGCGATGCACACCCACCCAGCCTTCCACGTGAAGTCAAAGAAAACATGATTCATCAGACCAGGCCACCTTCTTCCATTTCCCCACGTTCCAGTTCTGATGCTCACGTGCCCATTGTAGGTGCTTTCGGCAGTGGACAGGGGTCAGCATGGGCACCCTGACTGGTCTGCGGCTACGCGTCACAAACTGTGATGCACTGTGTGTTCTGACACCTTTCTATCAGGACCAGCATTAAACATTAGAGCAATTTGAGCTACAGCTCATCTGTTGGGACAGACCACATGGGCCTGCCTTTGCTCCCCCCATGCATCAATGAGAATTGGCCACCCAGGACCCTGTCGCCGGTTCACGCTTGCCCATTTTTCCTGCTTCTAACACATCAACTTTGAGGACAGAATGTTCACTTGCTGCCTAATATATCCCACCCGCCGACAGGTGCTATGGTAACAAGATTACACAATGGATCATGACCACACGTTAGTCGGCTATGACTCCATCAGAGGCAGTAACAGAGGCCAGGAAGTCCTCAGCGTTCATGGCAAGTGGGATCTCTCCTTCACCTGTCCAGTAGATGGGAGGCACTGGCTAACTCTCTAAACGTTGCATTGTTACAAATTGGCATGTTCAACAGGTGGTTCAGTCTGTTAGCAACATTAATGCATTGATCATACAGGACTTCCATAACACCTTCTGACATCACATGTGGTGTGTTTAAACATTGCCACTTTCTCACTTCTAAAGGAGGGAAATCCATTTCCTTCAAAACCTTTACGAATATGCCCACTGACATCCAATCCTGAGTCAATCAAAGGCAAGGTCAGGTGAATAGAACTAGTCACTTAAAAGGGGAATCCGTAGATGGGATGGGGGGCAGGTGTCTGATTGGACTGAACTTGAGGAGAGAAGAGGCAGGGCATGAAAGAGATATAGGATGAAAGAGTGAGAAGGGGTCCAGCAAGAACTGTCAACAGCAACAAATGTAAAGAGCACACTTCCCCCACCAGCCCACCTGCACTGATTAAAGAAGCCATCAACACAGGCATCAACACAGGCCATGAGGCCAGAAGGAGCAGAGGACAGATGTACTGATAAGGGGAATAAAACCCAGGGGCGATGAAGAGCTGGAAGAATGAGAGGGGTCCCTTCCAGTATACAGTAAAGAGATTAAACAAAGCCAGCATGGAAGACTCACAGGGATCGAACAGAACAGGAATGAAAGACCACAGGACAAAGCACAAAGCACTGTGTTCTTTACGTGTTTCTATAGTTACGACCGACAGTTCCCTATTGGTTTAGAAGAGTAGAATCCCAGGTGAAGTGCAATGTGCTACATGCCAAGAAAAGTAGCTTCATGATGTTATAATGACATCATAAATTTGTTGGCCAAATGAAAGTTGAGTGGGGACAGACAGATTGGTTTCATTTAGTCAGTGCAACAAATATCCTCCATTGCTTGGGTAGGCATGTCTATATAGCCTCACCCTCTTGTCACGAGATTTAACAAGGAAGCACTTTACGCTGCAGCCATTGACTTGCAGTCTTTCTACCCGCCACACTGACTCACTAGAAACATAGTCTTCTCTGCTGGTGAATCCTCCCCTCACCATGGGCGTTACAGAGCCAATTATGCATCGCTCATTGGTGTCTCCCGGATTGAAGCCAGGGTGTAGTGACACGTGGGAGGCCATTTTTGTAGTGGTTAGTCACTTTGTGCTACTGAATACCTTGTGTAAAAGTACTTCGGCTTTGAACAGTTTGACCCAGTGTAAATGTGTAGTCTCTGTAAGGGAAACTTTTTGAATAGTGTTTGTACAGTATAGAACATTCATAGGAGGAAGGACACTGATACCTTAACAGCTCCACTGTTCGCTTCAATATAGATTACATCTCCCACCTCCACCCGTTCCTTCTGAAGGCTCTCATAGATACTGGGGTCCAGCTACACGCACACAAAAAAAACAGAAACAGGCAATGAGACAGACCATGTGTGCTTTTCAGAAGACAGAAGTTGCCACTATATAGTAATCTAAGGCTAGTCTTAATACCCCCATTAACTGATACAGTCTGGATTTTATTAAGAGGTTATCGTCTGATCCTAGGGTCGTGTCTGAGGGAAATGTCTACATTAACTGGTCGGCTGACTCAGGCCTGACCTTGAGCTGCTTGGTGCCCTTGCCGGTCTTCAATCCGATGATGACGTGGCTAATTGTCTTCCCGTAACCACCCATGGGGTTCTCTGTCTCACAGGGCGTCAGCTCCGTCACCTCACCCTCATACACCTCCTTGGTTTCCTTAATTCTCAGGCCTGGGGGGAGACAGATTTAAACACACATCAGTCAAACAGGACAGCGAATTAGAAAACGTGTGTCTGCGCGTGCGTGGGTGTGTGCGTGCGCGCACAGGGCATGTAATGTGATTACACTGTAGCCCTTGTTCCCCCTGCATACAGCCTCTCGGTGTGAGTGACACACAGGTGGCTGGGCGCAAGAACAGTCGGGGGGGGAGCCACGCTTCTGAGGGAGAGTACGTCTGTCAGAGTGCTCCTATCAGGAGGGTGTCGACAGGCTCAGAATGTACCCCACCCTTAACCTCTATCCTAAAGCCTGTCTGTTCCCCCAGGGGGGGTGGGATGGGGGGGCGCTGACCACTACCCCAGTCTCAAGCTTAGCCCCATTTCCGTCTCTTGCGACAGGTAATGTCAACAGTCCAACAAACCCCGTTCCCCTGGAAGGCTGCCCTCCGCGGTGTCAACTGCCACACTATCCCCTTTCTTAGTCCTGCCTCTTCACCAAGTAGGGCAAACACCTGGGAGTGGTGTTTATTAGAATGGTTGGTACCACAGCTTTTTCAACTGGGACTGTGTGTTTAATCTGCTCCATGTGTCCCTGTGTGGTGTGTGCCCCTCACCTATGGCCCTCCTAAAGTTCTCCATGAGCACCTCTGTTTTCTTGATCTCAGAAGAGTAGACCTCACTGCCCACCATGGGGCAGAAGGGCACCTTGTTGCCCAGCTCCTGTGCCATAGCTAAAGCTAGGGCAGTCTGCATGGGGGATAGAGATGAGTCGGTATTAGTATAGTAAGTTGTATATTCTTTCTATTACTCTGGAGGCCATGGGAGACATAGTGGCATCAGACGAATTCACAATTATTTTCGAGTTTCACTGACGTACGCAAGAAGATTTTGCTCACCTTTCCTGTACCGGGAGGTCCAGCCAGTAAAACTGCCCTTCCTGACATCTTCTTTGAGCGGATCAGTTCAACAATAATACCACAAGCCTGTAAACAAGAAAAATATAAAGTAGTTCTATCACCTTCGACAAAAAACAACAACACTTGGCACAAAATGGTAAACAAATGCGGTGAACACAGCTAACCCAATGAAGAAACGTATCTTCAGTGTCTATCTTGGTTAGCAAACGGAGAGTCTATAGCTAGCTGGCTATCTAGCTATCTAACTTACCTCTCTGGCGTTCTCCTGTCCAACAAGCCCAGATGCATTTTGCTTTGCGTTCCCGGCCTCGTCTAGCCCGAGTCCTTTCACATGGCTATGAGACGCAATACGCTGTGTTTTCGTGGTGCTTTTCACTTCCTCTATCTTCATGGCGGTACTACGTTTAAAGTCTTCTATGTAATAAAAGCAGACAATAATGCAACCGTGTTCGTTTTTTATTCACTGTTAGATAATTTGCACCGTAACTAAAAAAACAAATACACACAGAGCCGTTCTCTGTTACTATCCATGTGGGTTACCAAGGAAGTAGAAGGAAATACCGCCCGAACGTTTTGTGTCTACGAGTTGTCTACGAGGTACACTATTGGATATGGGGATATTGTAATCTATGACTATTGGACAGAATCCTTGTCAATTTTAATGATGCGATTCGTTTTCCACGCCTCTTCGTTTTTTTACTTCCGCTTGTGTCCAATTCACATACGTTACAGAAACAGGTGTACACGTTGATATTGGTTCCTGAGAAAAGTGCATCCCATCTCATTAATACTTTTTTGCAACATCATTTGTGTTTGACCCTATACGGATATTTCCTCCCATGTTATATTCAGCCTAATATTTTGTAGCCTACTGACTATACTTGTAATATAGACAAAATATTTTACTCACGAAAGGACTGTTTTCACTGATACACAGGAAGACTAGTTGGTCTGAGAGAACTTTCTTGTAGTTTAGCAGCTGATGTTAGCTAGCTATAATGTTTAAATTATGAATGCGTGGATGAACGTTAGGATGAAAATACATTAATTTGTTCAGTGAATGTTAGTTTAATGTATAGGTTGTGAATATTGTTACGTAGACTAAAATTCAAAGTCCAGCCATAGTCCCGCAATAGTGTGCGATTGAGGTTGCGATACACAGCACACAGCTACTTATCAGCCATGGCAGACTCGAGTAACAGCCACCCGAAAACACTAAATTTTAACGTGGGGGTACTTGGGCATGTCGACAGCGGGAAGACGTCTCTTGCCAGAGCACTCAGCAGCACATCGTCCACGGCAGCATTTGACAAAAACCCCCAGTCCCGAGAGAGAGGCATCACCCTAGACCTCGGGTTCTCTTCCTTTACGGTGGACCTCCCCGAAAAACTGATGGAGGACTCCGGGCACCATGGCTACGAGAGTCTGCAATTCACTCTGGTGGATTGTCCTGGACACGCGTCTCTCATACGCACAATCATTGGGGGTGAGGATTTAATGAGAATAATCTTATTGTACTATTTAACTGCAGAGACCAATCATGAATGAATGAATCGTAAATTCTTATACACAGAAAAAGACTGGTCGGATATGCGACATATCCTAGTACCACATGAATAGCAAGTAGAAACATTACTAATCAGATATTTATTGAGAGTGAAAAAAGACCAACACCGTAGCCTACATCTGTCTGTCTAACTGTCTCATGAGTTCAGAGTTCAGATGGCCACTCAAAGAGTTCAGATCCAGCCGGTAGATGGCGACTGGAGAGTGCAGGATAAAGACCACACACACAAATAGGCAGTACAAATATGTATCTACCGATATTTACTAACCTTTGCTTTCCAAGTAGGAGAGATAGTGACAAAGAAGTACACTGAAATTCTAATTCTGTTCTAAAACATCGTAATGAGGAAAAAGAGCAATGTCTGTGTACTTACTGAATTGACTGGGTTGTAAATCGTATTGACCCCAACGCTCTTCCTTAGTCATTATTTTCTTACATATTACTATCCCCTCCCCTCTCTCTCTTGCTTTTCTTCTGAGGAATGCTTTTAAGATTGATTCACATTGTTTTTACATTTGTGTTCATATCAGGATTTTACTATCCTGTGGAAGGGTGTCAGTGGTTTGGTTTAGGACAGGCAGGGAGGACAGAGTTGAAGGAAAGCTGGAGACGGGACGTATATGTGTACATACACCATTGTGCTGAGCAATTAGTGCCTTTTTGTGGTTGGTGTGTTTTTAAATATAAAAATAATAATTTCAGTTTTGCTGTTTCGTTTATTTCTCTTGTGGGGTTGGATATGTTCTCTGCAGAACACTTCCCAATGTCTGAGTCTGTTCAAGTCTTGACCTATTTTCTTTTTTAAGAACAAAATGGATTAAATGGAATTAAACCAATGTCTGTTCACTTAGTTAGCTAATCATTTAAATGTTGGTTAAATGCTCCACACACACACACACACACACACAAAGAGGGAGTATGGTGTCTACGGCTCGTGTATGCTGTATAATACCAGGGTGTCCCTGTGGATGGCACATGCTGTGGATTAGGGCGGAAGGAAGGTGTAGCGATCAGGGTATGTTCTAAACTTCCCCTCCTGTCCCCAATGGGGAGAGCACAGGAAAGAAAGACTGCCAAAGAGAGGCAGAGAAGTGAGGGGAGCACAGGAAAGAAAGACTGCCAAAGAGAGGGGAAGAAAAGAGTGAGAGGAAAGACAACCAGGGGAGCTGGGCTTCTAATTTCATCCCTCAAGCCCTTCTCAACGTGTCCCACTCCCCCATTTGTTTCCCTCTCACTCCCCTCCTTCATTTGTTATTCTTGGTAGTGTTGTTCTGTTCCTGCTACTCCATTGGTTTTTAATCTTCTAACTTTGGTAATACGGGTCTTCCCCGAATCCTGTGTAGATCAGCTGGAACCAAATAGTAGGACTTTTGGACAGGCTCGTTATTATGGCAAAGTCATATAGCATACATTAACTGTGTGGGCATGTGTGTGGACGGGTGTGCGTGCTCCAGGGGCTCAGATCATAGATCTGATGATGCTGGTGGTCGATGTGGTGAAAGGCATTCAGACCCAGACAGCTGAGTGTCTGTTGATTGGAGAGCTGACCTGCCCCCGCATGGTGGTTGTCCTCAATAAGACTGACCTGCTGCCCCCCAACAAGAGACAAAGTGCTGTCGACAAGATGACCAAGAGACTGCATAAGACCCTGGAGAACACCAGGTGACACACACACATACACACACACACACACACACACACACACACACACACGCAGACATTAAAACTAACCCTTGTTTCATCCCTGTTGTCAGATTTAAAGACTGTCCTGTGATTGCGGTTGCAGCAAAGCCTGGGGGACCTGAGGCCCCTGAAACTGAGGAGCCCCAGGGAGTGTCAGATCTAATAGAGGTAAAACACAGTGGAGCTTTAGGGAGTGTCTGAATTGATAGAGGTAAAACACAGTGGAGCTTTAGGGAGTGTCTGATTTGATAGAGGTAAAACACAGTGGAACTTTAGGGAGTGTCAGATCTAATAGAGGTAAAACACAGTGGAGCTTTAGGGAGTGTCTGATTTGATAGAGGTAAAACACAGTGGAGCTTTAGGGAGTGTCTGATTTGATAGAGGTAAAACACAGTGGAGCTTTAGGGAGTGTCTGATTTGATAGAGGTAAAACACAGTGGAGCTTTAGGGAGTGTCTGATCTAATTGAGGTAAAACACAGTGGAGCTTTAGGGAGTTTCTGATCTAATTGAGGTAAAACACAGTGGGGCTTTAGGGAGTGTCAGATCTAATAGAGGTAAAACACAGTGGAGCTTTAGGGAGTGTCTGATTTGATAGAGGTAAAACACAGTGGAGCTTTAGGGAGTGTCTGATCTAATAGAGAGAGGTAAAACACAGTGGAGCTTTAGGGAGTGTCTGTTCTAATTGAGGTAAAACACAGTGGAGCTTTAGGGAGTGTCTGATCTAATTGAGGTAAAACACAGTGGAGCTTTAGGGTGTGTCACAGTGGAGCCCATGTCAGGCCTGCATTATTCTTTGTTTGGTTTCATACCGGTGGAGAAGGCTTCTGTTAAACATACTGTCCATCCAGTGACCTTACTGAGATGCTACAGCCCAAGGTTGATATCAAGACACTGACAGGAAGCCAGACGAAGAGTGTCTCTTTGCTCCTTGTGTGATTCAGAAGAACGCTTGAATCTACGATGACTATACAATGTTACGGCAGCAGTTTGGACAGTTCTCTGTCTGTCTCCATCTCCGCTAGCTGTTGAAGAGCCAGGCATACCTCCCTCGCAGAGACCCGGGAGGACACCTGCTTATGGCCGTGGACCACTGCTTCTCCATCCGCGGTCAGGGCACAGTCATGACTGGAACCATCCTGCAGGGGGCGCTGGCAGTCAATGACACCGTGGAGATCCCAGTACTCAAGGTACGGTCACTGACCGCAGAACACTGATTCACATGGCTTCTGAAAACAACTTCCACTACTGGCTGTCAATCACAACACTCATGTCACTGGACATACAACAGTTAGTTGTGGTATTGCTGGACATCACAGTACATTAGACCCTTTCAGTGGTTCTTATTTGAAATAATGTGATATATTATAGGGAAGTCATAGAAGGAATCATTCAGATTGTAGGGTTCTTCTAACGCAGACTTTGTATGGCTAGAAGCTACTGAGTTGTTTTCAAGTTCATAAGTTGACTGAAAGAGCATGGAGAGCTAGAAGAAGGGATGGTTGGAAGGGGGTGGAGGATGTGTCTGTGTGTATTTTTGGGGAGGGCAGGATGGGGAGCCTGGGAAGGAGGGTTGGGGTATTGGCACTACAGAAGCGGTCTAATTTAGACCAGATGCAGTCACTCACACTCGTAGGCCAGCCTAGTCTAAACACCATCTTATTGTATTGAACTATACCACTACTGGTGTGTCATTATAAAGTCCTCCACCTGGTGGTGGCAAAAGCCTGGAAAACTCAACAAATATGTCTTCCACTTAGCATTCACTGGCAGGGAAAAGTGAACGGCGGTAAAGCCACTACAACCATACTCACCAAGTCTTTCTAACCAACGCAACAAACACTACATAAAAACAACATTCAAAGGTGATTCGATGGCATATTGTGTAGTTTCAATTTATGTCTCACTGGATTAAATTATAGTGGATTTTTCAGTTACTAAGAAACTAAGAATATTGTTGAGGTTACGGGGGTCCTTGCTAATGTACCTGTATTTTAGGGAATTCATTATTTGTATTTAGTATATTTTCCCATTTCTAAAAGCTACCCTGGCACAAACATGGGTCATTCAGTTATATTCTGACGTGCTTTTTCCTTTAAACCCTAGGTGACCAAAAAAGTCAAGTCAATTCAGATGTTCCGGCGGCCAGTGACTGGAGCCATGCAAGGTGACCGCGTGGGCGTGTGCGTGACCCAGTTTGACCCCAAATTGCTAGAACGGGGGGTGGTGTGTTCTCCAGGTTCTCTCCGTACCCTCCAGGCAGCCATCATCTCTGTGAGGAAGATCGGCTACTTCAAGGGTTCCCTGGCCACCCGCGCAAAGTTCCACATCACCGTGGGCCACGAGACCGTCATGGCCCGGGTCACCTTCTTCGGTCTGCCCCCCGAGGAGACCCACCAAACCCCCCCAAGCACCCAGACACCTGCCCCAGACATCCGACCCCTGGACACGCCCTTCTCTTTTGACCGGGAATACTTCTACCAGGATGAGTATGTGATTGGCCAGCGGGAGGCCCAAGGGGCTGGGCCAGACCCGGAGCAGTGGGCGCTGCTGGAGTTTGAGCGTCCGGTCACGTGTCCTGCGCTCTGCTTGGTGATTGGTTCTAAGCTGGACACAGACATCCATGCCAACGCGTGCCGGCTGGCCTTCCAGGGGCGATTGCTGGAGGGCTTCGAGGAGAAGAGCTACGCGGAAACGACACTACCCAGGCTACGAATCTACAAAACCAAACACAAGGAGGGCCAAGTGGAGCGGGTGAGTCTGCCTCACCATTCACCCTGGTCTGACCTCACCCCCCTTGACAGCCCGGAGCTCCGGACCGGTTCCCCTCTCCCGTTCTGCTCCCCCTCAGTCCCCCTCTCTTACTACTCCCCCTTCTATCACTCCTCTACCATTCTTTCACTCCTCTCCCCCTCAGTCCCCTTCTCTCACCCCCTGTCCCATAATTCCCGTTGCTCCAGGGTCTGTAGGATCTTAGCTCCGGCCGTACGGCCACATACCTTCAGTGTAGAGTGACAGACATGGAAGTGGACAGTGGGGGAGGAGGGATCCGTTGGCGGTATGCGGGGCCTTGATGTGTTTTCGCCTGTGACAGGCGTGTGGCCCTCTGACGCCAGTGGACAGACAGACATCCTGGAGCTTTGACACACCTGAGTGGAACAGAAGCACACCCACATGGCTGTCTGCATTCCCCTCCGCCTGCACTCTGCAGGGTTGGGCCGTGTCGGCACCTACACATCGTCAGAACGACCTGTCCAAACATCATCCATGCACCATGTAGTAGTCTTCTAGTGAGCCTATATAGTAGTAGCCTTGTCAGTTATTTGTTAATTCATATGTAAATTATTTGGAACTTTTGTTTCCCTTTAGGCTACTTTCCAACTCGCTGTCATATATCCTACTGCTTTGCGCTAAATAATAAAATGAGACAGAGAAAGGCATTGTTTTTAAACGATAGTGGGGGAAAGAAAAATTCTTCCTTGCACGTTTGGCAGATTTTTTGTTTCAGGCAGAATGTTTATGGTCAGCCAGGGGATCTGAACAAAGTCAAAATGATTTTTTTTTAAAGCGTTCGAATAATTAATAAGAGCATAATTGTTTTATCTGGTGTTATTTCGATGAGTGAAACAAATATTTTATTTTGGCTCCATTATTTTTATATTCAAGCTTTATAAGGAAGATATAAATATCATATTAATTTGTATAATATTATCGTCGACTCGCTGTTGTAAATATATCTTGTGAGACATCCTGTCAGGAGGTACAGGTATGGGATGCAGGATCTTCTGCACTGAAAGCTATTTAAGGACATTAATAAACCCTTCAGCAACATTACTATTGGCCTATTTAACTTTAACTTGTCATGGGGAATTTTTCTGCAACTGTGTTTACTGACGTCTGTGGTTACATTTAGGTTTTAATAAGCAAGTACTGATTTCCAACAGCTATTCAACTGTCCCTTGTGATAAGTCAGTCTTGCAATTCTCTTTCATTATTATACTTAGCAAAAAAAGTACTTTCTATAATAGAATTCCATTAGGACAATAGAAACTTGGATTCAGTGGTTGATCATGAAAAGAGACAGTGAACCAAAACATGTTCTCAATTAGATGTTTTGCACTGCTTTCAGCTCTTCACAAGCTGTTTCTTCAATATACATTGTCCTCCTGCATTAAATGAATTGTGTAGATACCACATACTGTAGGTTTTGAATCATGAGGGATATGGTCAATGGTAGATACAGAAGTTAGGCATTACACCATCTGACATGTTGCCCTGTTCGTGTGACAAGCTCCGGTTCAAACCCGGTGAAACATCATTTTCCACATTGTGATGTCGTTGCGATTGACAGGCCGTATAAAGTTGCTGATAGATGGTTGTGTGGGTCCGACGCCCAGCGCTAGTCTCTCTTCATCTGGGGATTCTCTTGGTCTGATGGCTGAACTCACTGGTCTGAGTGTTCTTTACCGCCCAGCATGTTGGTAAACAGCACTCTCAGTGTTGTTGACAGGTCGGAGGTCAAGTGCATGACTGCTTTCAGCTCTGCTGGTTGTCACACTCATTGACCCTGTGGTTGACCCACCTCTTCGGGGTCAGAATGGGGTTATGTGACGTCGGCCTGGCGACCCCTCCTAGAAGGAAGTCCTGGTTGTTATGGCTTTGTTTCTTATAACAGGACGCATACCTGAGATGTTTCCATGTCTAATTCATGCTTCAGTTATTGTGTCTGACATGTACACCAACTGTATCTCGTATATGGTCACGCATCACGTCAACCTGAGCGTCAGAGAGAGGAGCAGCGCGGAGGTTTAGGGGAGGAGGGGACCAGGAGGGAGACAGAGTGGTGCCCTCCCTTTATCGGATCAGTGCCGGATCACAGAGTCTCCCTGATGGAGAGATAGGGGAAATATAAACATACAGAAGAAATATGTGAAGGAATGGAGAGGAGGGACAGACACATGGACGGCAGCTCTGGAGGAATGGGGTTCAGGGGTTTGGGGTTCAGGACCGTGGTACTGGGGTCAACACATCGCGGCAGCAGTGTGTTCCAGCATCAAAACCAAACACTGCTCCATTATACTGCCTGCCTAAAGGAATGCAGTGATATACAGGAACAGTCATCAGTAATATTCATATCAGTATGGTATTCAAAAAAACTTATGTGACTCTCTTGTGTCCATTGCTGCTGATTTAATAGTAGTGTTGCATAAGGCCTATTGCACTAGAATAATTCAGTCATTCATTAAATGATTACATTATTTTCAGTGTATCTTTGTGTGTCAATGGCGCCTCAAGTCTCTTCCTTCTCTGATCAGGTGACAGACGACTACACTGTGATTGGAAGGAACCTGTTCAAGAAGGAGACCAACCTCCAGCTGTTTGTCGGGTTAAAGGTCACACTGTCGACCGGTGAGGCGGGGGTCATCGAGGGCGGGTTCGGACAAAGTGGAAAGTTTAAGATCCGGGTGCCAGGTAAGCAGGCTGGGGTATCAGTGTGTTCATGACAAGACCCATTCTAATGTGATGGCTTACAAACCAAGGATAAACGTGTGCAAGAGCCACCACTTGTTGACAATCATCCAGTGATCTGGGTCCAGTGTGCCTTTCCTTGGATTCATTGTTGAAATAAGCACTGTACAGTTACCACTTTATTCAGCGTCTGTTGGTAATAAACGTTCCATTAGTTTATTTGTTAGAATGACACAGTTACATCTCTAGTACAACCAAAACATGAGAAGCCTTCTCTTCTACTCATCTCTTTCCTGCTCCCTCTCTGCTGGTTGTCTGTGGTACCTTTGGTTGCCAGGGTCAGGATGTGGGGAGAGTGGTGGGCTGCCAATCCACTCCAACATTCCCAGAATTCCTCTGGGGCTAGCTCTGGTTCCGGGGAATGTGTGCTCCATGTTTATTTTACCTTGTGTCGCTCCGCTCTGGCCCACAGATCCACACCGGGCCAGGCGGGAAGAGAAAACAAAAACATTTAGAAGGAGATCCCTACTTACATCCTTTAAGGTCTCTCACACTGGCGTATTCACGCTGACACGCGCGCCCCTACGTACACGCTGACGCGCGCGCCCCTACGTACACGCTGACGCGCGCGCCCCTACGTACACGCTGACGCGCGCGCCCCTACGTACACGCTGACGCGCGCGCCCCTACGTACACGCTGACGCGCGCGCCCCTACGTACACGCTGACGCGCACGCACGAACGCACGCACGCACGCACGCACGCACGCGCTGACGCCCTAAATACACACTGAGACCCATGACACAGCAATGTGTTCATCTGACCTCTGCCCTCTACCTACCCTTGGTGTATGTTTGTGCTTCTCTCTCTTGTTGTTGTTTTCTCTTCCTACATGCCCTCCAGGTCACGAGTCAAGAGAGAGGGCATGGGAGGGTGAGAATTGGAAAGGGCACAGCTAGTTAGATCTCAGGGAGTCTTTGAAGGCCCTTTAGACCCACAACCTCTCACACAGCAACCACTGTCAATCCCCCTTACGACCTCCCTCCCCTGGCCCTGACCCTAAACTCATCCCCTACAAGGCCCTCAGGCCCACCAGCCTGGCACCAGACAGTTATTCTAGAGGATCGACAAAGGCATGGAGGGAAATTAGATGAAACATGGAGGAGGGGGGCCGATGACCTTTATACATTGATTTGGGCTGTTCAGGCCAGTTGTGTAGTTTGTGTGAGTGTGTGTGTGTGTTTCAGTCATTGAATGGATAGAATACATACACCCTAATCATGTGTGTTTCAGTCATTGAGTGGATAGAATACATATACCCTAATCATGTGTGTTTCAGTCATTGAATGGATAGAATACATACACCCTAATCATGTGTGTTTCAGTCATTGAATGGATAGAATACATACACCTTATTCATGTGTGTTTCAGTCA
>JACXGJ010014451.1:0-14811 GCA_016801105.1 Esox niger
CAGCGTGAGCTCAGCCGGTCCTCTGCGAGCAGCGTGAGCTCAGCCGGTCCTCTGCGAGCAGCGTGAGCTCAGCCGGTCCTCTGCGAGCAGCGTGAGCTCAGCCGGTCCTCTGCGAGCAGCGTGAGCTCAGCCGGTCCTCTGCGAGCAGCGTGAGCTCAGCCGGTCCTCTGCGAGCAGCGTGAGCTCAGCCGGTCCTCTGTGAGCAGCGTGAGCTCAGCCTGTATTCTCTGGTCAACAGGTGTTGACTGTGACCACCAGTCTTCATGACCTCTCTTTTTCTCTGTCTCTGCCCATGTCCCCACTCCTCCATCTCTCCATAATTCCAGATCTTGGAGGTCCAGTGGAGGATGATGTATAATTCGTTAGGTTTTTCACTGTCAATGATGTCTGCTAAGGAATTTACAGACAAGGGTGATACATACATTATTCCTACATAGTTATCATTTTAATGAAAATGTCAGAGGGAAGCATGATTCTCAGAAGACAATACTCACCTTCCAAAACCTGAAAAGTACTGGGCGTGAAAGTTCAACAGGGAACACAAAACATTCTGGGATAGTTTCTTTGGACCTCTAAGGAAAACAAAGGTGGAGGAAGAGGATCTAAAGCAAATAAAGTAGATTGAGGAAGAGGAACAGGAGGAGAAAGGTAGATGAACATGAAGAAAGGACAAATGTAGAGGAAGATGAAGAGAAGGAGCCATGTGGAGGAATAGGGCGAGGAGAAACGAGGTGGTGGAGGAAATAGGTGAAGGAAAATGGAGATCAGGAAAGGTGGAGGAAAAAGAGTTGGAGGAAGTGGATAAAGAGAAGGACACTATTTCCTGTACATTATAGTGGGTGTATTCATATTGGATGTAAAATCCAGGTTGTAAAAGGCTATTCTTTCAGAAAAGCTTTCAGGCATAGAGAGTAGAGCTGTCAAAGAAAGGTTTAAACTGCCAGTATTTTCCTGACTTCAATGCAACTGCTGTGCTTGTGTGTGTGTGTGTGTATGTGTGTGTGTGTGTGTGTGTATTGCGTGTGTGCGGAAAAGAAAAATCTGAGAGAACCTTTATACTAAAGTTTGAATAAAAATGTCTCGATCTTAACTTGTTTCTTTTGTTCGTTGGAAACCATAGCAACAAAGTGTAAAATTGGTGGTTGTGCTTTTTAACGAC
Source organism: Esox niger (assembly GCA_016801105.1). Taxonomy (NCBI): domain Eukaryota; kingdom Metazoa; phylum Chordata; class Actinopteri; order Esociformes; family Esocidae; genus Esox; species Esox niger. The sequence goes on from JACXGJ010014451.1 coordinate 1,160, forward strand.
TTTGGTTGACATTTACCACACCTGCTCTCTGTTGTTCACAATCATACACAGACCCACACAGGAACACATATTTTCATGGTTTTGGTTCTTCAACTGCTTGGAGTAATGGTGAGATGGTAAACCTAAATCTTAAAACTACATCCTGTCAGATGTCCATGCTGGGCAAAAAGGCCTAACACAGGAGTATGCCTCTTTATGTACAGTCACTCTCAAACGTTTTCACCTTTCTTTGACATATCCACTTTTTGTTGTGGTACAACGTGATCAATTTTTTTTTTAATTAGGGGTGAAATGGTTCACAAAACTCACGGTTCAGCACGATACGGTTAAGTGGGGTCACAGTTCGGTATGGTTTCAATACTTCGACAAAAAAATATATGTAATTTGTATTTAGATTTTCCATTTATTAATATACTAAAAACATGGATAGATTGCATTCCCAAGAGCATATGGAAACAAAGGGACAACAAAAAACTGCAGTGCCTGTCTTACAGCATGAAATAAAATAGTAATTTAAACTTCAAGAAGACCAGCAGCATATATCAAAATTAAATCACATAGCAGCACCTTAAACAAAATAGGACCACTTGAAACACATTACTACCAAAGAATAAGAAAAAAGATTATTTGTACCTGAGAAAATTTATTTTCTCTTCTCTTTGTATAACAATAAATAAATGAGTAGTCATGTATCTCGTATTGCCTCTCAAATAGGCTATCATCAATGAATAGAACCTGTGGTAGAATATTCATCCACCACTCGTTGGCAATCCCCGTTATAATTTACAGAGAAACTAAAATGTTCCCAGAGGGCAGACCTGAATGATATTGGCCGTCTTCTAGTTCTGACTCACTAATGTTTGCCATGTTGCTCCTTTGTATTTAGCTAACTGCTAATTCCTTCATAAGCTAATTGTTGCTATGATAGTCTCAGCTCTGTTCTCACTGTAGTGAAATAACTCTCTAGCTGCATTCAGCTATGAGACAAAACTACTCTTTTTTTTTTAAAGGTAAATCTTATTATCATGTATTTTCCCCTTGTTAATTTATACACCATTGGCAGCATGTTTTTTTATTATATATATCTCTTTTTTTTCCAGCTTTAATACACTGCTCAAAAAAAGTCTCAATGAACAAAATATATTAAAGATAGAAATCTGATATTCATTGTGATATTCTTTGAGAACAAAATGACATCACTGTATTTAAATTTACACTGAAAATCTAAGTAAACAATTTAAATCACAGGCTGTTCCAACTTGCGTGAATTTCATCAAGGCAACTCATAATGTGACTCAGTAGGGTGTATGGCCCTTCATGCCTGTATGCACTCCTGACAATGTCTGGGCTCCTGATGAGGTGGCAGATTGAGACCTGGAAGATCTCCTCCCAGACCTGGATCAGGGCATCAGTGAGCTCCTGGACTGTCTATGGCGCTACAAGGTGGTCTTGGTTGCACCGATACATAACGTCCCAGAGGTTCTCAATGGGAATTAGGACTGGGGACCGTGAGGGCCAGTCAACAATATCAATGCCTTCGTCATCCCTACATACTCTGACCACATGAGGCCGGGCATTGTCTTGCACCAGGAGAAACCCAGGCCCACTGCACCAGTGTTAGGTCTGACAGTGGGTCTGAGGACTTAATACCGGTACCTAACAGCAGCCAGGGTACCATTGGCTAGCACATAGAGGTTTGTGTGACCCTCTGAGGATATGCCTCCTTAAACCATCCCTAACCCACCACCAAACCAGTCATGCTGGATGATGTTGCAGGCAGCATAATGTTCAACATGGCATCACCAGACTCTTTCACGACTGTCAGATGTGCTCAGCGCAAACCTGCTCTCATCTGTGAGCGAAGAGAACAGGGCAAAAATGTCAGACCTGCCAATTCTGGTGTTCTCTGGCGAATGCCAACTGAGCTGCACGATGCTGGGCTGTGAGCACAGGTCCCATTAAAAGACGTTGGGTTCTCACGCTACCCTCATGGAGTCTGTTTCTGACAGTTTGGTCTCCTGGTATCTCCTCAATGCTCTTGAGATTGTACAGGGAGATACAGCAAACCTTGTGATGGCATGTATGGATGTGCCACCCTGGAGGAGCTGGACAACCCATGCAACCTGAATGGGATGCAGGTACCGCCTCATGCTACCAGTAGTGACAAAGACATTAGCAAAACACAAAACTAGAGAAGAATTAGTCAGGAAGAATAAGGAGGGAGAAATTGTCTGTGGCCACTGCATTCCCTTATTGGGGATTGTCTTGCTGTTACCTCTCCAGTCCACCTGTTACTACTTTCATTTACACCAAAACAGGTGACATTGATTCACAATCGCTTATGTTTCCTAACTGGACAGATTGATATCCCTGAAGTTCAATTGACTTGGTGTTCTACTGATATGATTACGTGTTCCCTTCATCTTTTTGATCAGTGTATATGGTTAATGTATTGTTCGGTGTGCAGTATGTACCGAACCGTGCACTGTGCATATTGTCATATTGTTCAATATGAATACACGTACCGTTTCACCCCAAATTTATAGTTTAGCTTTTTTAACATTTTACCAAGGTCCGGATTCAGAGCTTTATAATGATATATAAAATAATACTGTTTGATTAAGTTATGTGAAAGATATGCTGCTTTAACATTTGATAATCTGCTCTACTTAGTTCTGAAAGATTGACACTCGCCAGAGAGCTGGTTTTTGTTTACGCCCATTCAGCGTAGGTCACACCCTCTTAGGCCTTAACTCGTTTTTAATAAACACATACCATATCAAACCAAATAAAATGTACATTTTTTTTAGCACTCTTACTGTATGGATGGGCTGGGTTGTCCACATTAAATTTTTTGTCTACTCATATTAGCTGGTCATAGTCACACACACACCTGGATGAATGACTGGTCAATCAGGTAGCAAGTTACTGAAATAAGTGACTTGCACAATTTTGGAAACCATGGAAACATTACTACAGGTCGGCCTAATCACCTCTCCCCTGTAAAGCACCCAGCTATCTGCATTATTGGTTCAGCAAGAAAGCCAACATACAAGAAATGTTACAGTATTATTTACTAGTGTAGCTATTCATCAGGCAAAGCTAGCTACAAAACAAACAAGCTAGACACCAGGAAATGTTAGCTAGCTGGTGAGTTAACGTCGTTAACAGTAACGTCAGTAGCTATAGCTAGACAACTAGCAATGCAAAGGACTTTGACAACATTCTGAAAAGGAATTCTTTAGCTAGTTAGCAAATGCTAGACTTACATGTAGGAATGTTTCGCGTAAGAAAGAATAATACTGTTATTACATACGAAATACTCTGTCGTTTACGTTTTGTCTGTTGACTTACATTTGTATTTGTCATGGATGCCATGGTTACCTTTAGTTTGTAAAAGTAACCTGCGGACAGTTTTATACAAGACGAGCCAGTGTAGTCTTTTCGGCCATCTCCGCATTTGTAATGAAATGCCTGTATTTTGTCAATTTCCTTCTCATACGCTGAAACTATCACGCGGTCAACATCTGTGACAATGTACAGCTCTCGTTCTCTGACAACGTTTTGAACAGTATCCAAGTCTGGAATTTCCTTATCGTTGTCCAGTTCATCTTCCGACTCTGAGAGGGTAATAGCATCATTGTCCCCCAGAAGGGTATTCTCTAACAACTTGTTCCCACTCGACTAAATTCAGGGAAGTGATTGAGCGCTATAGCAACATGTTCACACTTGTCCGTGTTTGAAATTCCCGGGATTGCAATGATACTGACCAATAAGTCGCGTGACCTGATAGACCAATAAGAACTCAGTTTGTCAGCAGGTCCAGCGCCTTCATTATCTCAGCCAATACAGGAAAAGTTGTGTAGTTTCCGCTGGTTAAACAATGGTTGGAGTTTAACCTTTCGTTCGTATTTACACTTTGCATACCAGTTAGTTGTTAAGTCACCCTTCAAATTCACAACTTCAAGAAGGCATTTTTGCAAAAAAGACAATGTCCCAGAACATGATTTTCATCTTATAAATGTCTCTCCTGAAAAGTAGTGACATGCAACTTAAGCCCAGTTTCCTGAATTCAGTTGAGGACACAGTGTTCTGGTGAGATTCACATTGCAACATTCTCTCCATTTCTTAATAATGGACTACAGTGCCTTGGAAGTGTTCTAATATCCTACCCTTGATTGCTGCTTTTAAAGAATGTTCTTTCAGATGTGCATTAACTGTTCAAATTAAGTATTCTGTTAGCAAACGACTGTGGTCCCTCCCAGAGACAGGTGTGTTTAATCTGAAGTAATGTGAAACACCTTGATTGCACACAGATGGGCTCCCTTCAACTAATGTGACTTCTAAAGACAACTGGTCAAGGCACAGCTCATTCAGGTGTGTCATAGCAAAAGGAATTAATACTTGTGCAATCAACAGTCTCTGTATGTATGTGTTTATGTGTGTGAGTGCGTGCATGTGTGTGCGCATGACCTCCCTGTATACATGACATCCCTGTCATTAACAGAAAAGCTCCTCTGAATCAAAGCCCAACCTTCCTTTTCTCCGCAGAACATCAAACATGAAACTGTCTAATGGATGTCTTTAAACCTCCCCAGGACACACTCATATACCCACACTCTCTCTTCAGAACAGGACAGCTAGAGATTAGCACCGGCCTGAAGATAATCCCTCTGGAAACAGACTGGGATGGATGGGTTCCCCATCAGTTCACTCACATAGAGGAACAGACACAACACACACACACACACACACAGCTTGCAAAAGCACATGACCCCAGAGAGAGATCGTTATCCATAAAGGCCTTAGATGTTGGGAATGTCTGGAGACAACCTGATGTTAATATGTGGACGATGAGAGGCCACGCCTTCAACACACTGACGAAGCTTGCCCCTCGGAGTTGACTGGGGATCAAATGGATTGAGTCAGGCAGTTCTGATCAGCCTTCCCAGCTAGCTAGCTGATATGCTGTCTAGCTGGCTACAGCATCATGGTGATAGTTACAGGTCTATGGGTGAGGGATAAGTAACTAAGCCTTGGTCTGTGTCATAATGTTGATCACCGTCTGGATGTCACCATGACATCAGCTAACCTAACGACACGCTGGTGTGAATTACTGTAATCCTGTAGTAAGTAGAGAGTATCTACACACTGTTGATCTGTAGTAAGGACAGAGAGTATCTAGACACTGTAATCCTGTAGTAAGGAGAGAGTATATAGATATTGTTGTTCTGTAGGACAGAGAGAGTATCTAGACCAGGGGTGTCAAACCAGTTCCACGGAGGGCCGAGTGTCTGCAGGTTTTCCTATAAATTGGTTCCCAGTTCAGACCTAAACAACCAGATGAGGGTAGAAACTAACCAATGAGTGACCTAATTAATCAATCAAGTTCAAGGTGAGAGCAAAAACCCGCAGACATTCGGCCCTCCATGGAACCGGTTTGACACCCGTGATCTAGACACTGTTGTTCTGTAGTAAGGAGAGAGAGGATCTAGACATCATTGTTCTGTAGTAAGTAGAGGATCTAGACACTGTTGTTCAGTTGTAAGGAGAGAGAGGATCTAGGCACTGTTGTCCTGTAGTAAGTAGAGGATCTAGACACTGTTGTTCTGTAGTAAGGAGAGAGAGGATCTAGACATCATTGTCCTGTAGTAAGTAGAGGATCTAGACACTGTTGTTCTGTAGTAAGGAGAGAGAGGATCTAGACATCATTGTCCTGTAGTAAGTAGAGGATCTAGACACTGTTGTTCTGTAGTAAGGAGAGAGAGGATCTAGACATCATTGTTCTGTAGTAAGTAGAGCGAGTATCTAGACACTGTTGTTCTGTAGTAAGGAGAGAGAGGATCTAGACATCATTGTTCTGTAGTAAGTAGAGCGAGTATCTAGACACTGTTGTTCTGTAGTAAGGAGAGAGAGGATCTAGACATCATTGTTCTGTAGTAAGTAGAGCGAGTATCTAGACACTGTTGTTCAGTTGTAAGGAGAGAGAGGATCTAGGCACTGTTGTCCTGTAGTAAGTAGAGAGAATATCTAGACACTGCTGGCCTGTAGCTAGGAGAAACATGTTGAGAGATGGAGTAGCCATTGGCTATCCACTGTAAGACATAAGATGTACATTATAATTTAATTCAAATGAAAAAATATTCATAATGTGAGTGTTCTGCCAGGCTCAGATACATTTAAAATGATTGCTGAAGGTTAAAGTCTCATGTGTAGCCTGCAGGGTCAAGCTGCGCCACTAACTGTAGAAAACTGGTTTGTCTGTGTCTTCATTCATCAATCAACAGATGTGTTTATGTGGTCTCAGCCGGGAATGGAACTTTCACACAGCCCAGGGTAGGTGTATCTTCTTCAGATACGTACTCACCTAGAGAAAGACAGACAGACAGACAAAGAGAGAGAAACAGTGTGTTAATGCTCACAGTTCACTGATTCATTCACCAACAGCAGGCACTTTTATCCAAACCGACTTGAGTGTCATGTGAACACATTTTACAAATGGGTGGTCGCAGGAAGTAAACCCACTACGGAGTTGCAAGCGCTAATCTCTGTCTTAATTAAACATTTTGCTATAGTTTATTGCTTTGTGTGAAATATTGAATTAAATTATTTTATAGCTGTTGCTTTGGCAATGTAAATGTACTGTATGATTCCATGCCAATAAAGCCCATTTAAATCCACTATACTGATAACAAAGAGAGTAATCACACATTTCTGATTAAGAACTTCTCAAGCTGATCTACGTATTTACATTTCCACAATTTGGTCATTTAGCAGTTGTTCCAGGACCACTTACTAAATTTACAGTAGTATTTAGTGAGATATGTAACATTATGGTAAAGGTGCTAACCAGCTTAACAACCAGCACCATCTTATATTGACACTTATTGGCACTGAGGTTTTTATGTACTCAACACCACATTCCATGGCAACACCACATACGCAGGCCTCTCTCAAAATATATTGCTCTGTTTTATTATTCTCTCTCCTACCTATAGTATCTCCTACCTACAGGATCTCTTATAACTACAGTATCTCTCTCATACCGACAGTATCTCTCCCATACCTACAGTATCTCTCCCATACCTACAGTATCTCTCATAACTACAGTATCTCTCTCATACTGACAGTATCTCTCCTACCTACAGTTTCTCTCTCCTACCTACAGTATCTCTCACCTATCTACAGTATCTCTCTCCTACCTACAGTATCTCTCTCCTATCTACAGTATATCTCTCCTACCTACAGTATCTCTCATAACTACAGTATCTCTCTCCTATCTACAGTATCTCTCTCCTATCTACAGTATCTCTCTCCTACCTACAGTATCTCTCTCCTACCTACAGTATCTCTCCGACTCCTGTTTTTTTTACTAGTCCTATACATGGCCCTGTTATCAGTAAACTCCACAAATACTCTCCACCAATAATCTCTCATTCCCTATCTCTTCACTCACACACTACAATATATGCTGCTCTCCTTCACTAACTCCCCTGCTCTCTCTTTCTCCCTCTCCATCTCTAACCCCTCTCTCCTCCCCTCGTCTCTTTCACTCGGTAGAAAGAGATGGAAACAGACAGACAGGCTGTCATGCTAATGTGATAAGGCTGGATGGGGGTCTGGTCATTTGCATATGGTGGCACGATCAGCCAACCAAACAGCCCCTGACACGCTGACCTCATCAGGTTGCCTTGGTAACATAGCCTCAGCCCAACTCTCCTACCCTTGGCCAGTCATTCAAATTAGCCAAGTGAAGTCACAATGTTATACAGTTAAACTGGAACCCTTTACAACAGAGGGAAGTCTCCATGTTATACAGTTAAATTGGAACACTTTACAACAGAGGGAGGTCACCATGTTATACAGTTAAACTGGAACACTTTACCACAGAGGGAAGTCTCCATGTTATACAGTTAAACTGGAACCCTTTACAATGGAGTCAATATTCTACAGTCAAACTGGAACCCTATACAATGGAGTCAATGTTCTACAGTCAAACTGGAACCCTATACAATGGAGTCAATGTTCTACAGTCAAACTGGAACCCTATACAATGGAGTCAATGTTCTACAGTTAAACTGGAACTATTAACTTGGAAAGTGAGGTGCGTTCGTGGGGTTGGGAAAGCAAGGTGTGGGGCGGGAGACGGGTGCAGGGGCTAGGGAAGGGAAAGGCGTACTGTGTTCAAGAGGTGATGGAACAGGGAGTGACCGAGACCTGACTGCAGGCCTCACAGTTATGCCATCCTCACTATCATTTTTTCAGGACTTGGATTTAAAATCCCTTTGCCTACTTAAAAATAATAATTCAGAGTATTATTAAAAAGGTTGGCGCTTTACAAGCGAAGGGCACGACTGTCAGTCAAAAAATATCTACAAGGGCTCTTAATATGGGTCTTTCTTTGTTTTGCAATGTCCACAGATTAAACGTTTACATTACAAATGGCCATCTGTATGTCGCGAATCAGTCAATCAAACTACACATAGTTCTGATCACGTCTCTCACTCGTCCCAATATATTAAAAGTGAGTTAAAGTGAGTATAACATATCTCAATTCCGTGATGGCCCAATAACTAACAAAAGCAATAGCCACAACGCTATAAAATAACAGCAAGTGTATGTAAAACCTTTAAGATGGTGGTAAGAACCACACGTGGCACCACAATGACATAGGGACATGCCATAGGGACATGCATGAAAAATGTGTGGAAAAGAAGTCCCTTGACAAAACCAGAACTCAAACCCAGCCCAGACCAGCCAAACAATCACCAATGATCAGGGGTGATGGAACTGTTTTATGATGGGGGTTGAGGGATTTCCTATTTTAATGGGCATATTAGTAAAGACGCAATTCAACAAAATATGCACAGTCAAATAAATATATGATGACTAGATCAACAACAGGTTATTTTTTATTTAATAGTCAAAGGCAAAAGTGGAAAAATAGCCTTTAATAGAGAAAAAATTGCCTACACAAAAGGATAACAAATTATCCTTTATGCTTTAGAAAACCTTACAGGCTATAAACATTGACAAAAGCGAATCACCCCTCTTGAAAAAGCAGGTCAGAGACATTTGCAACTGATTAAAATATTTAACAGTAAAAAATAAAGGCGTAAAAACATATTTAGAATAGCCTATACGCAAACCAAAAAAATATATAGACCTAAGAAAATGTACCAGTTGGAAAAAATGTCCCATAAAACACTAAAGATAAACAAAATCATTCTCATATGCATTTCAAGCGGTAGCCTACTCATGTATAACTGATCTGAATTCATAAACATGGAACATGTCTGTATTAGTTTCTGACTAGAACTCCATTATATCAGTTTAATAGGAGGTTCTGACTAAAACACCATTATATCAGTTTAATAGGAGTTTCTGACTAAACTCGTTTATATCAGTTTAATAGGAGTTTCTGACTAAAACACCATTATATCAGTTTAATAGGAGTTTCTGACTAAAACTCCACTATATCAGTTTAATGGGAGTTTCTGACTAAACACCATTATACCAGTTTAACAGGAGTTTCTGACTAAAACACCATTATATCAGTTTAATAGGAGTTTCTGACTAAAACTCCACTATATCAGTTTAATGGGAGTTTCTGACTAAACACCATTATACCAGTGTAATAGGAGTTTCTGACTAAAACTCAATTATATCAGTTTAATAGGAGTTTCTGACTAAAACTCGATTATATCAGTTTAATAGGTGTTTCTGACTAAAACTCGATTATATAAGTTTAATAGGAGTTTCTGACTAAAACTCGATTATATCAGTTTAATTGGAGTTTCTGACTAAAACTCGATTATATCAGTTTAATAAGAGTTTCTGACTAAAACTCGATTATATCAGTTTACTAGGAGTTTCTGATTAAAACAACTGTGACAGCTGGTATATCAACACCATTACCAGCTGTCAATGTCTCTCTAAACATATCTCATGTACCTGAAGAAATATAACACTTTCAAGTCAATATGTGTGTGTGTGTGAGTGTATGTGTGAGTGTGTGTGTGTGTGTGTGAGTGAGTGTTGTAATGTGATGCTTTCATGTCCAGGCACTCAGCCATGGCTTTGATATGGAAATATAAGGATTAAAGAAATCTAAGGATTAGTGACAATAATAGATGTCTCTCTCTCACACACACACATACAAACAGACACACAGACAGGTTAATACAATGATATGATAGACAGACAGACAAACAGACCGATAGACTGACTGTTTAATGACATGTAGGCAGACAGGTTAAAAAGACAGAAGAGAAGATAGACATACATGATAATTAGAAAGCAGAAGAGATAGACACACACTAAAATAAGACAGTATAAGGAACAGGTAGAAAGACAGAGACAGACAAACAGGTTAATGACATGACAGGAGAGACATACAGGCAGAAAGACAGATTAATGACATGATAGGAGACAGACAGACAGACTGACTGACAGACAGACAGGTGACATGATAGCAGAGAGAGACAGACAGACAAATGACATAATAGGAGAGACAGACAGACAAACAGACTAATGACATGATAGGAGACAGACAGGCAGAAAGACAGATTATTGACATGTTAGGAGACAGACAGACAGAGAAAGACAGACAGATAGACAGACATATTAATGACATAATAGCAGAGAAAGACAGACAGATAGACAGACATATTAATGACATGATAGCAGAGAAAGACAGACAGACAGACAAACTAATAACATGATAGGAGAGACAGACAAATGACATGATAGGAGACAGTAAGCTACTCGTCCTCTGGACACCTTTCTAATAAACAGATATTTCTTTTGTTTGAAAATAACTATAACTGTGTGTGTCTCACTCTCACACACACACACACACATACACAGCAACAAATGCATGAGCTACATGTACACACAAAGGCTCAGAAACAAAGCTCTCTCCTCCCCCATTCTCCTCTCTCCTGTCTCCTCCACTTCCCTCCTCCTTTTCTCCTTTCCCCCGCCTCTCTCCTCTCTTCCTCCGCTCTCCTCTCTTCTCTCATCTCTCTTCCTCCTCTCTCCCCTCTTTTCTCATCTCTCTTCCTCCCTCTTCTATTCTCTCAGCACTTTTTCCTCCTCTGTTCTTCTCCTTCCTCTCTCCAACTACTCCTCTCTCCTCCTCACTCTGTTCTCCGGCATGGTATGAAATAATGATGCTGATTCAGGAGGGACATTTGGGATGTCCAACTGCAGTGAAAGGATTAGGATGTATGAGTGTGTATTGCTAAGCATGGTATCCTGTATTTTATGTACATAAATTAGTCTTAGGTCCTCCTTCCATAGCGTTGAAACAAGGCTGAGACGTTTTGGAACAAATCCTTTCAGCTTCAAACATTTTTGTTTATCCGTATCTCCTCTGACTTTTAACAGGAAATAGAAAGCAGGACCGGCCAAAGCTGTCAGCTGGCCTGCTGGTTGAGACACGAGAGGCTTCGTATGTGTGTTCATTACATAGACTGTTCTGATTGGTCGTTTTTTCTGGCCAAAGCAGCATATGTAGTTGCCACAGACTGATGGCACAGACTTGTATGCCTCGCTGGTTCTCTCCCTCTCTCTCAATTAAATACAATTCAAAGGAGGCTTACTGGCAAAGCAAACAAATGTTCACTTTGCCAAAACAAATGGAAAGACAAATAATAGTGAAATACAATGTAGATATATTTGAAATGCCGTATCAAATTATGAACAAATAAAGTAGGTTATCTTCGTATAGCTGTCTGTTCTCCACCGTTCCCCTGGCAGGTGCAGGGAGTGGATCTAGCAACCTTCTGGTTCCCCTAACCACTAGGCTAGCCTCCAACAAAACAACTACTAATGCTTGCTGTAGTGTGTTGGCTACTTGCGGTTGGTTCAGCATGCAGAGATGCCCCCAGGTTCACCTCAACAAGCCCTTGTTCTGCCATCAGACAGGTCTCAGAGGTCCCTTCTCTCCACTGACCTTTTTCCGTGGCTTGTCTGTCTGCCAGGACACTGTCCATCCCTCAATTAAGTCCAATTCTCTCCCAGAGAGGGATCTGTCTGCCCCTTAATTCCTCGCTTGGGCAGAAGAGAATAAAGTCCCTGATGCTATCTGGTTCCTATCTGGTAGAGAAAGAGGTTCTTTATGGATCTGTGTTTAGATTGGACAACCGGGGAAAGAGGGATGACAAAAGATAAAGACAAATCAAGAGAACCGGAGAGAAAAAAGTAAGAAAAATAGGTTAGTGTTGCTTGACTAAAAGGACTACAGGAAGAACTTAGGAACATATAGATATGCTCAAGTTTTCTCTCTATATTCCTCTCTCCTCTCTCTTCCCCTCTCTCCTTTCTCTCTTCCCCTCTCTCATTTCTCTCATCCCTCCTCTCTTCCTCTTTCCTTTCTGTATATCTTCTTACTTTCCTTCTTTCCATTTCAGTATAGCTAAAACACTTCTCTTCTTTTGTTTATGACTTGAATTTTCATTAAAAGAGCTTTTTAATTACCTCTCCATACGGTTTTATGACCTTGTTTTTATGTTTTTATGAGTCCAGATACACACACACACAGACTCCTAAGTGAGAGCCACATCTACAACTACCACAGACTGTGTGTGTGTTTCTACCATAAGTACGCAACAGTGACAAAAATATCCCCCAAACTTAATTCTGAAAATGTGACTAACAAAGACAATTTTCCAATTCTCGTTATGAAAAAGTTAGTTTTCTGTCTCAAGTGTCCGGTTTAGGGCAACTGTATTATTGTTAGGTTACTGAGGTTAAGGTTAGGGTTAGAATAAGATTTAGAGTATTTCAAAAAGTTGGATTTTATAAGGGCAACCAACTTTGGTGTCCCCATTTAGATGGTTAAGTAAATGTGTGTGTGTGTGTGTGTGTGTGTGTGTGTGATAGTAAATGCGTAGTAAGCAGATTAATAGAAAACTAATGTAATTAATATGGTAATGTAGAGAGTTGGGATTCGCAATAATACTCTGTTTGATTAATGGCTTTCCACACATACACACCAACACATGTACACACACACCAACAAATACACACAAAAATACATGCACACAAACACATTCGCGCACCCGCACACACACACAGACACACACACACACACACAGACACACACAGCCCTCCCATGGAAAAGACATTAGCAGCCCTGCGGTGTTCTACTAGTGTTTTCTGATTCCTAATTAACTGTCTGTCTTTCTTCCTGTCTGCCTGTTTGTTTGTCTCTCTGCATATCTGCCTGTCTGTCTGTCAGTCAGTTTGTCTGTCAGATTGTTTGCCTGTCTGTGTGCTGGTCTAGCTGCCAGAGAAAACGGAGAGATTAACAGAAAAACAAAAGGAAAAGAGAAACAAAAGGGAGAAATAGTAAACCCTTGGGAATAAAACTAGCACACACACACACACACACTTCAGGACAAAGACAATATTCAACAACACACTCGTCTTCAACAACACACTCAGCAGGTGCAAGGTGACGTCTCTTTCTCTGGCTCACATACCAGCTGTTCTCTGGGACTACGTATGAAGACACACACACACCACCCTGTGGGCCCTGCTTCAGCTTGGAGTCAAGCAGTGCTCTGCTCGGTCAGCTCAGTGGGAGCAGTGTGTGTGTGTGTGTGTGTGTGTGTGTGTGTGTGTGTGTGTGTGTGTGTGTGTGT
>JACXGJ010014452.1:0-14811 GCA_016801105.1 Esox niger
CGCGACTCTCCCTCCCTGTTTTAATGGGGGAGGGGTAAATGCCTCCTCTGTGTGAAAGCCCCCCCCCACAACACACACAACGGTGAAAATCTCTGAAAGGACGTCCCTTGTCTGAGGCTAGCGTTGTGAGGAGGAGTTGAATATTAACTATAGTTTGCCCGTGACCCTTTTCTGATGACCCCGAGGCTATTAGCTTCGACCTGCCTGCTCCTGTCACCATAGTAATGATCCCAACCCTCAAACCAGTTCTCCCAATTACACAGGCAGGCGACCCAAACTGGCTGTTTGTAGAATGGATTCCATGAGTGTGTCAGTTTTAGCCTTGGGAGGTACATGCAGCTGCTAGAGAAACGAGGCTGCGGTTCTGGAAGGACTGTACATTGCTCTCGGCATCAGGCTAACGTCTGATGGGTCCAGGCATCGTGTGCCATATTTAAGTTTTTGATAGCACACACCAAGTGAAGATAAGTGTGTGTGTGCATGTGTGTGCGTACGTGGCTTAGATCCTGTGGAAGCATTCGGATCAGCAGTTAGTTTGAACAAACAGAAAAAAATCAATGAGGACCGGGACTGTCCGGTCTAACAACTGTTCCCAGTGCAGTTTTACCTGCTCTTTTTGACCTTCAGTCAGTTACATAGTCACAAGGGATTTTTATTAACGGTCCGTTACATGTCGTTACCAGCAAAAAGAGCTTTTGGTTGCGTGGGTGTTTGTGTTGCATTGCCTGACGTCTCCCTTAGAAAATAGTGATTACAGTGAGGGTGTGGCAGAACTGGCAGAAGTAGTAATGTAATCAAGATGACATCTAGAGTGGATTTTATATTATCCTAATTACATACAGTAGATACTGAGTGGGCTATGATAAGAGAATGTGGGTAAGAACCTGAGCCAGCAGACTTCAGTACAGTTTCATCCTGAATAGTGTGTTTCTGATTGACAGGTGTTGGCTTTGCGACGCGCCAGGTCGGCAGTATGACCAAGCCAACTACGATCATTGAGGTGGCCGGAGACACTGTGACCCTAAAGACACAGAGCACTTTCAAGAACACAGAGATCAACTTCAAACTGGGACAGGAGTTCGACGAAACCACCGCAGATGACCGGAAGGTCAAGGTAAGAGGTCATGGTTTAGGGGCTGTATTCACAATGAATATGAGTGATAATCGAGGATCAGTATATCCTCTTAAAATCATATAAAATAAGGGGAATACGGACAGGGAGTCATTGATCCTAGGACAAATTAATTTTCCACCGTTGTTATGTTCGCTATCACAAATAATGTGCGGGAACGCGTCAGTCAGTGATGACACCAAGATGACGCTGTGTTGTTCGGTGTATTTCACAATGAAACCGTGAAACTTAAAGGACGCCAGTTTTTTTTTTCCAGAAATGTGTCAGTTTGCCACTTACAAGTGGTTGTAGAAATGACAGTTGATACCCAGGAAATAATTCACACCCTCTGTGATACCAAGTGATTTATAGAGCAAAATATGTTGGTTGGAGAAGGCATGTTAGTACCAAAACACTGGTATGTTAAGCTGTTTTGGCTGTTTAACTTATATGCTTGAATCTAGGTTTGGCCTTTGGGTTTTGAGAAAATAAGCTACTAAGGACACAGCGGGCTTCCACTGCTGTGTGGGTCAGTTTGGGCGTCAGAGAGAAGCTCTCGAGAATAATGAGTTGTAGCTGACAGACAACAGATGTTACATGGATCAGGGAGCGAAAGGGGGAGATGGAGAGAGCGCGCGTGAGACACAGTGAGCATGTTCAGGGTGAAACGGAGAACAGAGAGAAACACTGTCTCATTGTCGGAGAATGGCTACTCGTGATAGGGTAAGTTTCCGTGCGTGTTCGCGAAGCTGCCTGTGAGACCAGTTACCTTCGGTCTTGACCGGCGATCGCACACATCCTCTAGTTTAGGTGAACTTCATGTAAAGTACAGTCAAAACCATTCTTGAACATCAATCACACATCAGCAGGCATTATGCATTTATCAGCAGCCGATTGTATAATTTGACCCCCAGCCCCCACCCCTTGGTCCTCAATGGTGTGCATAACATCTCTCCCTCTCTCTTGTTCTCTCTGTAGTCTGTAGTAACGGTAGATGGAAACAAGATGATTCATGTGCAGAAGTGGGACGGCAAAGAGACGACTCTGGTCCGTGAAGTCAACGGCAATGCCCTCGAACTGGTCAGCGATAAGTTTATTCTTTGAACAAACCTTTACATGTAACAATGTATGTGTGTTTTTGTGGAGCTGACTATCCTCTCTTCTACACAGACACTGACACTCGGTGACATCGTCTGCACACGCTCCTATGTCAAGGCTGAGTAACAACGTCCCTGGGAAACCTCCACCACTGTTTGCGACACTTGCCAAATATACAACAAACCCCCCCCCGTCCACACTCACCCTTAACCGCCACCCCCACTGTGACGACCTCTAACCCCGGTCTGGCCTCTTCTCCTGACCCCTGTTGCATTGTCTTGTACTTCTCATTGTAGTGCTTCTCCTCCGAATGAAACACTGAATAAATTCCACTAAAGTCATTTTTTTTCTCTAAAACTGTCTTCAGCTGTTCTCTGTCACCTCATAAATACCATTATTACACTAGAGACTGCACCTGCAGAGAAACCGTTCATTTCTCTGAACCACAGGGAATTTGCCACTGGCCTGAAACACAGCTACCAAGTAAAGCCATATACCACAAACCTCCACAATGTTGTATTGCTGTTATAAACTGTTATGCAACACAATTGGAGTGGTATAGTGATGTCATAGCCAGGGCTATCAGCTAGTCAGCATTAAGAATTCAAGCCACCTAGTACATCCTACTGGCTCCTCCCCAGGCTGGCACACTCCCAGACTCAGTATCTAAAACATGAATACAGAAAGTAAGTACGAATTTCGAACAAAATAATGGGAGTAACCGTTTCCGAGTCTTACCCGTTTTCTAAGAATGTTTTGTGGATACAGACTCAGGTCGCTGTGGGGATAGCAGCATGTCTCCTTAAGAAAGATCAGAGTTGCTCTGTATGCCGCTGTCAGTTTCAGAGAAGGCTGTGTAGAGGTAGGGTTTGTGTGTAGCCAGGGATTGTCAGTGTTGCCACAACACGAAGTACATTTAAATTTGTCATAGCCATGTGTGTAGTTCTTGGTAGGGAAGTTGAAGTTGTGGTATTATAATAGTGGAAGTCCAAGTTCCAAAAATGACACTCACTTTCCATCTTGTCTAGTTATACAGAGCATCATGGGAGAATGATTATAGGCCAGTCTGAATTTTTATTTACTTAAAACATTTCCCAAACTGTGGTTAACTCAGAAACATTTGACTAAGGTAGACTTTTTTTGCCTGTTCTCATTTGAAAAATGCATTTCTTTGGATTAAGCAAAATTCCAGGTAAGGTATGGTTTAGAATTAGGGTTAGTCGATTAGGGGTTAGGCATTATGGCTAATAACATTTTAGGCATGAATGTTATGTTGAGCTTAGGTTTTGGATTAGTAAAAGTTTGATTTTTTTAAGAGCAGTCAACTTTGGTGTCCCAATTTCGATGTCTAAGTAAACGTGTGTGTATGTGTCTAAGCTAATGCTACCATTGGCTCCTCCTTAGTGAATGAGAGTTGTGGTTGGTGCCTGGCTGCGTACGTGTGTCCTGGGCATAGTGTGTGTGTATGCACTAGTGTTGGCATCTGTCTGTGTTCTAATTTGGGCACATTCCCAGCCTGTGTAGATTGGTGTCATGAGTTCAGATACGCTGCCTTCTAGAGCAGGGTGACAGGCAGTGCTTGATTTTTAAATCAGGGTGAAAAGTGGTCCCAGTCCCAGATTGACCCCCACACCCAATACACTTGTGTAGATCTAAGAGAGCGGTTGACTGGTAATGGGGTGGATCTTACATATAGCCTATCAGAGGGACGGGTGGAGCCATTACCTGATTGCTTGATCCTGTCAAACCCTCTTAGATCTCCACTAGAGCCTAGGGTTTATGAGTCCATTTGGGATTGGTGTGTGGGGTTAGGCATGTTCTGTTTAATAAATAACATGACTTTGCACGCTCACAATCACATTTGAATAGTTGCATTGAGGATTTCTTTTTAATTGTATTCGCTGTGGAGGTATTCAGAACATAGCAGGTGAATAAAGCCAAATGAAATAACTGATAAGCAAGAGAAGTCTTGGTCTAATATTTTAACACCTGCTGGTCACTAAGTTAGGATAAATCATTAGCTGATTACTTGGTACAATGGAGAAAAGAAGAGTCATGAATATTTGTACCCATAGGAGTAAAAAGTGACACTATCAGCATACCAAAGCTAATTTAAATTTCTCATTCTCACGGATGTGGGCCTGGTAACTCTTGCAAAACCTTGTAGTACTGTGCAACCGAACTGTTTGCCTAAGCCATTAGGCAGGATAAAGTAACACCTGAAAACCACCTCTCCGTGGATTCAAACTTGCAATCATAGGAGTGAAAGGTAATTTCAAACAACTTTAAATTTGCTCACCACTGCCCCTTGTTGCCGGTCTGAACCGTAACATAATGTAACCTATATTACAAATTCAGCTGTGAAAGATTTTCTATCCTGCACATTCACAAGACCAGCCAGTGTTTTTTTTTTCAGTATTGGGCTCACACCCACTTCTCCCTTTTTTGTTTGCGACACAAAACCACCACTTATTTATCCAATAGACATTTAGATGATCTTACCATCATGCTGTAAATGAATAAAACCAATATAATATATATATGTATACATATTTTTAAGTCACTTCCTCTAGTCCAACTTTTGCATTCAGGACAGGAGTTTATACTGGCTAAATGGAGATCAAGACCTGTAAGATCAAGAGTGGTGGGCCAGGAAATTAGCTCTTAAGCATGTATGTGGTGGAGAATATTTCCTGGTTGAGCAAGCAGTGCTAAGAAGTGCTTGGAAAGATGTGCATCAGAGAACATGTTCCGATATGTGGTGTTTGTATTGAGACAATACCATGATCATTGACATTCCAAAATTAGGGCGGCAAAGAAAAAGTCGTTCAAAAGTCAACCTTTTGTTCTCCCTTTTAGCAAGTTTTTAATCACTGGTTCAACACAGAGTTTTCTTTATGTATTAATTTTTTAGAAGCAAGCAATGTAGTCCAAATGTCTATTAGAATCCAGAATTGCAGCTTTGCAAAATGAAAATTTCATCTGCTCAAACATTTTTGGCCTTTCTTTTCTACTTGGTAATAAATTGTAGTCACCTGAAGGAAAACAGAATAGCAATGCTTAAAATTAGGGGTTATCAAATCTAACCATTTGAGGTCCAGAGCCTGCTGGTTTTCTTTTCTACCTCATTATTAAACAAACCTACCTGGTTTCCCATGTCAAAATAGGTCCCGGATTATTGGGTTGCAATTAAAAAATGGATTGGAACTGGCTTTGATGTCCAGATTTGAATACCCCTAGTTTAATTGATCGATTTTAATTGATCAATGTTTTATTTGGGTTATTTTGTACATAGCTGCTGCCACTCCCCAAGTCGTAATGGCCTTTTCCTGGTTTGTCACTGGTAGCCTACCAACTCCATGTCCCAGTGTGGGGGGAAATGGTACATGCAGCTATTTACAATCACACAAAATATATTAAACATGTTCTTACAAACTTTGTCAGGTATTACAAAAATAAGCACTGAACAGACAGGCAGTGTAGCCATTTCATGGTCCTTCTTAGCTGCTGAATTACATGCTGATATTTGCTCTCCCCACGCTGTCAGCATACTGTAGCTATGGAACAGAGTGATACAGAATGTATTTGCCAAGGACATTTGGCTGGCCAAGAGGTGGAAGAGAGTATGAAACTGTAGCCCTATTAGGAAAACAAATGTTTGATTAAATTATTGGGTTTAGCCAATCATGGCCTGGATCCTTATCTTTGACAAAGCTTTTGGAAGGAGTGGGGCATAAGCTCAAACTCTGTGTCTGTAGCCACGGCTGACAGAAAAAATACAGTAGCGTTTCAGTCTTTCAGGGAACAGAGATGCACTGGTGTAAGATAAGCCGTTCTACGGGCTCAGGGAGGCTGACGTACTGAACACACCCATCAGGTTTCTGCAGCTCCACATTCATTAAACAGTAGGTTAATAAAGGACCATTGACAACTGACTTTTGTCCATCCAAGTCTATGGTGTGCATGTACATGCGTTTACAGTGTAGTTTGTGTGTGTGTTCACAGTATAACTGTGTGTGTGTGTGTGTGGGGAGGGGGGGGGGGTTGTAATGTGCACGTATCCATCACATCAGTCTCAGCTGTGTTTGTGAGACTTGTGTTTCTTGTGTTTCTTCTTCTTCCTGTCTTCTTTGTCGTCATGGCGCCCCCTCTTGGCCTTGCTTGGTCCACTGCTGCTGGAGCTCTCACTGTCAGACTCCTTCCTCTCCCTCTTTCTCTTTTTCTTCACCTTCTTCTCCTGCGGAACAGGCGAGAAACAAAAGACAAGACGGGAGAGAGTCACTCAAGAGTAGATCTTGCAGAGACAATAGGGTGTAGTGACTGTAGTCAATATTAATTAAGGGTATAGTGTTATTTTCTTCCGGTGGGCGAATAAGAAACAATATCTAAATCTTTCGGTACAGTATATCATTGCAACATCCGCCTACACCCACAAACAGTCTACTGCCTCAAGATGTCACATGTTTCTGTTTGAAATACCATCAAACATCATAACAAATAGAGACTCATTTCTATATCCAGTTTACTCTATCGGTCACCTTCGTTCTGGTTATGCAACAGTTTATACCTCACACACTTAACCAAGGTGTGTATTCTGAAAATGAACACACAGAGCGAAGCTTCTCCCCTATATCAATCAAACATTGAAATAGCAATATAAACATGTTGTGTGCACGAGAGAAAGAGAATGTATATTAGTGGAAATCAGAAGAGAATAGAGAGAGCCACCTGACATCTATCAACCCTGACCATACAGATATGAATACAACACTGTTTCACTCTGTGGTTCCTACCTTTTTCTCCTTCTTCTTCTTCTTCTTGTGCGAGTCCTGTGGAGGACCGGTTTTGCGGACTGCTATCGGGATGAGGTTAGGGTTAACGGGCTCTTTCTGTAGCTGCGGCTCATCGCTGCCCTCCTCCGGTATCAGCTCGTACTGCAGTCCCGGAGCCGAGAAACAGTCTTTAGTAAAGTGCCCTGAGACAGAGGAACATAACACACGACATTAGCCTCCTGAGGACGCCAGGCAACAACAGCCAATCCCATCGCCGTGCTGCTAACATGAAAGGGTGTACGGTCAGCTGACATTGTGTTGCATTTCAGACTAGACCACCACTGTCCAAATCATTTGGACCTCACTTGAATTCCACAGCGCCACCGGTGACATACCAAGCAGCAACGCAGCGAGTTTATGATACTTCACCAACTGTGTTTTTCCGGCGTTTGGGCCAACACATCATTTACGGTCTAAATATTTGTAGAATCCAGTGTTCATGCTGTGGTCACAGTGGTGCTTTTGATTGACTGAGGCCGAACCTTTGCAGCCACACTTCTTGCAGGTGGTGTTCAGTACAGCCTCGAGGGTGATCCTTCGTCCTGTGCCATCTTTGAACTGTCTGCGCCTCCGCTCGTCCTGCCTGTACACAAACAGAACACCGTAAACACGGATGGCGAAAGACATCAATGGTGTCAGTTTACATTATGAATACATACTCTGCTATAACATTGTTGGGGTCCAGGTCTTTCCCAGTTCCTTGATTGACAGCTTTCATTGAGAAGGACAGCTTCACCTTGTCATCACGCATCTGAAGAAGAGAGCAAGTAAACAGAGCGGGAGAGTTGATGGTCTGAATCAGTGGTACATTAGAGAGAGGTGGAATTGGTTAGTGTCCTACCTCTCTCCCGATGACTTTGATCCACACCTGCTCTCCCACGTCAACAACCTCAGAGACATTCTCAACCCTACAGGCTGACAACTCACTGATATGGACCAACCCTGAGAGAGAAATCAAAGGTTAAGTGTGAAAAGGGAGAAAAAGTAACATTAGTTCAACAGATTAAAAACAGGCACACAGAGATATTATGAACAAAAAAGAAAACAATAAATCAATCATCTGTGAAGGGATCATTTCAAAAACGTTCAATCATACCCTGCTTCCTGTAGCCAGGAATCTTGACAAAGGCTCCATAGGTCTGGACAGAAGCCACCTCTCCCTTCACTATGCTGTACATGGCTGGCAGGCCATCTAGTCCTGCAGGCTCCTGATGGTCATGGTCAAAGTCTGCCATGATGATAGGCCCTCAAAAATAAACTCTGCAAACACAGATAAGGAAACTAACTATGTTAGCAGAAAATAAACGCACCCTAACAATTTATTTTGCCACTTCGCTGTGCAACTGGTTACCTGTCCTCCATCTGCAATCCCAGTATGATTGATTTAATTAGATATATGCAACCGAGATTGCGATTTTACCTGTCCAATCTTGTTACATTACTACAGTGGAAACTATAGTTTTTCGGAAAGGGGTTTTGCATGAGGATAATTTTGGAGGGGAGGGGGTTTACCACCATAATGTAAACAAAAAAGCCCAAGTAACTTTCCAACCAACGCGCATGTTCAAATAAACAATATGATAATGTTGTGAGGTGCGTGCATTCAGACTCAACATGTTAAATATAGAAGACAAAAGTATGTTTACCTTTTCAATTGGTAATTGTCCTACTAGCCTTCTGGTGCAGGTTTGAATCAATCTCTTATCTCGCTACTTTTGTAATTCGCCTTTGCTATGCTTAGCTTTTTGCGTTAGCGTTGCTACCGTGCTGTTACTTAGACAAGAGTCAAATACCACTACAAAAATAATTCCATTAACTTTTCATAAAGATACCCGTCTACATTCATTTTTAAACCGCATTTACAGATATTTATAAACATTTTCATATATAAAATCTATCTTTTTAATTTTTCAATACGAGTAGTTAACTTGCTACCCTGGACAACTTTTTCTTCCGGTTCACAGGAGATAGTCAACAGCTACGTCAACCAATCAGCCTAAATAGCAGAGCAGCGAACAAATCAATAGCTTTGTAATCCGGAAGTACTGTAGACTGGTTGTCTCGTAGGACTTGTGTTCAAAGCGGTTTGTTAAGAGGAATTCATTCATTTAGGTCGATTTGTATTCTACTAAATCTTTTTTGTCTAAATATTTAGCTATGATTGAGCCAAAGAAGAGACCAGGAGACATGGCTGTGGTTCCCGCCGGTGGAGTCAAGAGGCCGAGGAATGAGTTGATCGCGGCGGCACAATCTCAACAACTCGTGGCAATGGTAAGAGAGGACGTCGAAAAACACTGGGAAGTTCAATTTTAGTTATTCAAGCTACATGTCCTCAGTAACTGAACAGTAGCTACCGCAAACTTTATTTTTATGTAATAACAAATTGCAACTAAAAAGATGTTGAATTTGGGAAAGCTTATTTAGCTGGCTGCTGTAACAGATTAGCCCCATACTTGTTTACATTTTAGCTAACGTTAGTATGAGGTTTGGGCCCACAATTCTTCCTTTCTTTGACTTCTGAGAGAGAAAGTAAGATTTCAACAAGGCGTCTCTATCCTCCCCCGTCCAGGGCCCTCCCCGCAGCTCTAGCTTGCAGGCTCCCATAATGTTGATGTGTGGCCATGAGGGAGAGGTGTACTGCTGCAAGTTCCACCCCAACGGGGCCACACTGGCCTCCTCTGGCTACGACAGGCTCATCCGTGAGTTATATATGTTACACACCAATCTTACTGACCACACGCTTCCACACCATGCCCTCGCGCAATCTACTATGAGCCGGCAACAACCATCGCCCTCTCTCTGTCTACAGTGATGTGGAATGTGTACGGAGACTGTGATAACTACGCCACTCTGAAGGGACACAGTGGAGCTGTGATGGAGCTGCACTACAACACAGACGGCAGGTAGGATACACACACACACTCATGTACGACACGCCGACTCACCCTTGCTCACGCAGAAATGGGATGTGTTAGTGTTGTTGATAAGACTTCGGGATGACGGGATGGTGTGTTTTCTGACCACTTTCTCCGCTGTGTGCACAGCATGCTGTTCAGTGCGAGCACGGATAAGACGGTGGGTGTGTGGGACAGTGAGACGGGCGAGAGGATCAAACGTCTGAAAGGCCACACCTCCTTTGTGAACTCCTGCTACCCTGCTCGTCGCGGGCCTCAACTCGTTTGCACTGGCAGCGACGACGGGACGGTCAAGGTAAGGACGAAGATGTTCTTCATCCCTTGTGCAGGCTTTTGTTCCAATCGACTTCTACAGTATTGGGAATAATATTTTAATTGAAAGCTGCTTTGTGAAGGAATAGTACAGAGTTTACTCACATTGACTGTGATATATGGTTGTCTGCAAGTTGCGATGGAATTGTATTGATTGGAGGGAAAATGTATACAATTAGGTTTTTGACGTTGTTGTAATGTGTGTCTATTTGTAATATCTGTATGCGGTGGTTTGCTATATGTTCACTGAAGCAATGTATTCTTCCTTCATAGTTTTGTTTTCAACACCTTTCTTAAATATAAAGCCAAATTGTTTTTATTTCCCTGCCAATTACCAGTCTTAAATTATTAAAATTTTAAGTATAATTAATGACCTCCATAACTGTTGGGGTTAGCGTTGGGGCGGCCCTAAAACCTGTCATGCGTTAACTGGGGCTGTTGGTGGACTGGAGGGGTTTTAACTTTGGGACCTTGGTAAGTGTGAATTATGTGTTGTAGCTGTGGGACATCCGTAAGAAGGGGGCGGTCCATACCTTCCAGAATACCTACCAGGTCTTGGCCGTCACCTTCAACGATACCAGCGACCAGATCCTGTCTGGGGGGATTGACAATGACATCAAGGTACAAAGTTGGGGCCGCGTGTGGGTCTCATATAGTTTGTGTGAATGGGAGACAAATTCATTTCAGGAAGCATGTTTACTGTGTCATGTGTTATTATGGCACAGGGTGGCTCCTTTGATGAATCAATGTTTATTGATTTGTTTAACACTTTTTCAGTTACTTCATAATTCCATGTGTTTTTTACTAGTTTTGATGTTTTAACTTTTACCGTACCATGTGGAAAATTGTAAAAAACAAAACAAAACAAAAAACGATGCCCTTGATTGAGTAGGTGATTAGAAACGTTTGACTTACTCTATATCATATTCCCGGGCACATTCATTTTTGTTTGATTTCCAGATTTGTTTGCAGTCAATTCTTGGATATGTGACCCATAGGTTGCACTAACACCTCCGCCAGACCAAGTGCGCCATGCACATGCGCAACAAAGGACGTTCAGTAATTTGCAATGAACAAGTGCGTTATGATGCAAAGACAAATAGCACTATGCGTACCCTTTGCGGATGCATCGCGTGTGTTCCTACTCCTGCGCCGACCGCGTGCATTAATAAATAAGTTATGCATCTGATCTCATCCAAATAGCATTGTCAGAGCGGAATTATGTGAATATTTGTAATAATTATGGCCTACGTTATTACAATTATATTGACTAAAACAAACAAACAAAAAGCTCCCGAATACACTGCTTTACACACAATCAAACTTCCTATACAGCTTCTGTATAATAGAGGTTGTATGTAGCTAGCAAGTTATCCTCAAGTGGACACATCGCACATATCAGCGTCTATTTATAGATGCGTCGTAAATCGAAAGATAATGCCGCGCAATGTGGAAAGGGCTTTCAACAAAACGATGCATTCACAACACAATTGGCGGATCTGGGATGGCTGATGCGTGAGTTTCTGCCTCGCAGCATGGATGCGTCACGGTTCTATCCTTGGAGCGGAATTCTGATGATGGCAAACTAGCACAAGGCTGCCTGATGTGGATGTTTTGAGAAATCGGACCGGCTTTTTAAATCATATGAAATGTCTTTTAATGCTAAGGTACATAGAAACTCATTGTAAAACGTGTAACAATGATTTAAAAGATATGCTACATAGCTTTACTTTTAAAGGAATATTCACTTGATGTATCCCAACCGTGACATGGATCACCTGCTGGTGGTGGTTTTCAGCAGACAACATTTCACTTTGACCACACTTGATCTCAGTTGTGCCGGCTATGATACAGAAATGGCAAACCTCTTTCAGGGGATGATGGTCATCCGCTGCTGAAACCTGAGTTTGAGCTCTGTCATATTGTTTCAATGCACTACCCGCATAGATCCACATCCTATTCACCGCTCTCTGCATCTGATCCACCACAGCCCCAGGACTCTGACACACTGAGCTTCATAGAGCATCTCTGCACAGGGAAAATGTGTCGATGACATCATCTTTCTGGCTTATACGTATTCTCATGCCTCTCGAAACGTCTTGAGCGTTATTAGGGGCCATCTGAGGCAAATGAAGTTGACGTACACCTGTATATGTAAGGTTCTGCGCTTCACAATGCATGTTTGAATGAAAACACGAAGCAATGGAGGCCAAGGAACTCTTTTTGTAAACCGTAGATATTGAATTGAGTCCAGCCATACATCTGGGGTATGTTATACCAAACAAGTCTCTACCTTCAGCTGGCTATCCGGACAAAACAAGTAACCAGGGAAGAAGGGCCTTGGTCAGTGAGGTGACCAAGAACCCAGTGGCCATTCTAACAGCTGTAGAGACAGGAGAACCTGGCAGAAGGATGACATCTATGCAGCACTCCATCAACCAGGCCTTTGTGGTTGAGTGGTAAAATACAAGGATTTCCTTGAAGAGGACCTGATCCATAATGCGCTGGACCTCAGACTGGGGTGAAGATTCATATATAAGCGTGACAATGACCCAAAGCACTCAACCATAGGAACAAGGCTGGCCCACTCAAGCATGTCCTTGAGTGGGTCTGCCATAGCTGGGACTTAAACCCAATGGAACATCTGTGGGGACAACAAGATTGGTGTCCCCACAATCACAAGTCAAATGGAATAAGAAATCTAAAACAATACTTATGACAATACCTTTAACAATACTTGAAAAGGAAACATGAGACAAAGGACTAAAAGAGAAACAGAACACAGTCAGGAGAAACAGACACACTCCATTGAGAATAGTCTCCAAGTAAATGTTTAAAATGTCCCTACGGTACCAAATTCTCAAATTTTAAAATACCCTGTAAATCATTCCACATTGCAAGGGGCAACGAGGTAAAAGCAGTTGTACCCGATTCGGTAGAGAACTTTGTCTCTAAGATCGACCTTTCTATCGCCCTGTTTTACTGTCTTGTCCCGTTTTGCAGTGCATAACGTGTGTGGGTGTGTGTGTGTGTGTAAAGGTGTGGGATCTGCGGCAGAACAAGCTGATCTACAGTATGCACGGACATGGGGATTCACTGACTGGACTCAGCTTGAGCTCTGAGGGATCCTATCTGCTGTCTAACTCCATGGATAACACTGGTCAGTGTGCCTGCCTGCGTGCGTGCCTGCCTGCGTGCGTGCCTGCCTGCGTGCGTGCCTGCCTGCGTGCGTGCCTGCCTGTGTGCGTGTGTCTGTGTTTACAATGTGTGTACTATTGAGTGTTTGTTTTCCTCTAGTGCGCATTTGGGACGTCCGTCCGTTCGCTCCCAAGGAGAGGTGTGTGAAGATATTCCAGGGGAATGTCCACAACTTTGAGAAGGTACGTAAGGACGTGTGAACTGGGAGTGTGTGAGATTCATGGTATGATTTTGTACGTGAAATAAAATACTTCCTTTAAAGAAGGCTTAAAAAAACGATTTCCAAGATCTACACAGGTTTTGTGTATAATACTTGGCGACGTTTACAGAATCTTTTGAGGTGTTCCTGGTCAGCAGACGGAAGTAAGATTGCAGCAGGCTCAGCTGACAGGTGAGTACGCACGGACACACACTGCAATACCAAACCTCAATGCAAATGCTTCCAACACCTTTTGTATGATCCTATATAACGAGTGTGTCTGTCCAGGTTTGTCTATGTGTGGGACACTACCTCTCGTAGGATCCTGTACAAGCTACCAGGCCATGCTGGGTCAGTGAATGAGGTCGTCTTCCATCCTGAGGAGCCTGTTGGTGAGAGGACTCTGTGGCTTTATTTGTGGCTAATCACAGTCACTTCTATGACTTATGTCTGTCTTCCTTGTGTGTTATCTAATGGTGTTCTTTTTCCCATTTCTTTTGCACAGTACTCTCTGGTGCCAGTGACAAAAGGCTCTTCATGGGAGAGATTCAGTAGGGTGTCTGTGTGTGTGTGTGTGTGTGTGTGTGTAAGTGTATGTTTGTGCGTGTAGGTTTGGGTGTGTTCTGCTGTAGAGCATTGTTTGTATGGATGCAGTTGTCTGAATCTGTACTTTTATATGCTTCTGTATATTAAGTAACAACCCCAGAGTCTGTTTTAAGTTTATAATGTCCAGTCATCAATAATGCGCAACACCTGTATTTTTTATTTCTCTTAATAAAATATCTGGAAAAATATTTGTCAGATCCTGGGTACCTTTTGCTACTGAATGTGTACGTTTTACAACACGTCTCTAAGTTTTGGAGGAGAGTTTATCTGGGAGTTTTAGAATGTTATAACAAAAAAGAGCAAATCGGGAAAAAATGCTTTAACTGGGTTTTTTGTGCAAAGGTTTTCTAATTAATAAACATACCTTTTATATGGCGCATATAAATTAATATATATAGTTACAGCAAATGTAATGCAACATTTTATTTATTTATATATATATATATATATATATATATATATATATATATATATATATATATATATATATATATATATATATATATATATATATATATATATATATATATATATATATAT
>JACXGJ010014453.1:0-14808 GCA_016801105.1 Esox niger
AGGGAGAGAGTATTCAATGTTTATTGTAGCATATTGATAGTCTATTAGCACATGATGTTACAGGCTCAAACTCTTCCCTACTCTCTTTGTCTCTCTCTACTCTCTCAACTGTAATGTGGGGTACAAGCTGTTAAATACCTTGAGGGGTGTGTTTACCTAGCAAAGCCAAGACACTAACCCCCACACCAAATGGTCAATGCAAACATTCCTGTGGTTACCAGAGTGTAACCAACAGGGACAATCTTAACTTTCTGTTATTCTCAACATCTAGGCACATTCACTTCTAATGAACCATACATTCATATTATAGTTGTTAATGCTCAGATCCTACAGAGACATAAGAATGGTTTATGTGATTGGTGCATGGTGGAGGAAACGGTGGAAGGATTTTGCCTGTGTTTATCACACACAGGCAAAATCAAGGATCTAGTTATACTAACGATTAATTAGTAACAGCAGCAACCAGAAAACTGCTTTCTCAGTAGGATATGTCACAATGGTAAACACCATGTACCAATGTTACCAGTATTAGCCAGCGCCTAAGGAGAATTAGCATGCAAATTGCTTATACTTAAACAGTTTAGCTAACATCACTCAGTATATATGCATGAATTTAATGCATGAATGGGATATACAGTCATATTATATTTTTTTGTCAAAAATTATTGTAGAAGTCGTACGGATAAAGCATATTCCTATATGTTGTGAAGAGGTTACTGACACTCTCTGCCACCAGTTTGGCCCTGCCCACAACATATGTCATCACTGTTTACTAACAGACTAACTGTGTTTTGTTGTACTGTACTTGTACTGTTCAATGACAAAGTTGAATCTATTGCCAGTGAACAAGTACAATACAAAGAAATGCAGCTTGCATCTAACCAGATGTGTGACATCCAGCAATCACTGGACCGTTTTGCAGCCAAGTGCAAAACAGTTGGGATGAGGATTAGCACCTTTAAATCTGAGGCAATAGTTCTCAGCAGGAAACCGATGGAGTACCTCCTCCGGGTAGGGTATGAGGCTTTAACCCAAGTAAACGAGTTCAAGTATCTCTGGGTCTTATTTGTTAGTGAGGGGAAACATGGAGCGGGAGATTGGCCGGAGAATCAGAGCAGCGGGGGGTATTGCATTCGATGAACTGAACCGTTGTGACGAAAAGAGAGCTGAGCCAGAAGGCAAAGATCTGGATACACCAGTCAATTTTCGTTCCTACCCTCAGCTATGGTCATGAAGGCTGAGTCATGACCGAAAGATTGCGGGTAAAAGCTGCTGAAATTTGTTCTCTCAGACGGGTGGTCTCACTTAGAGATAGGGTGAGAAGCTCGGTCATTCGTGAGGAACTCGGGAGTAAAGACGCTGCTCCTTTGTATTGAAAGGAGCCGGTTGAGGTGGTTTGGGCATCTGGTAAGGATGCCCCCAGGACGTCTCCCTAGGGAAGTGTTCCAGGCACGTCCAGCTGGAAGCAGACCTCGAGGTAGGCCCAGGACTAGGTGGCGAGATTATATTTCGACACTGGCATGGGAACGACTCGGGATCCCCCAATCAGAACTGGCAAATGTAGCTCGGGTAAGGGAAGTTTGGGGTCGCCTGCTGGAGCTGCTGCCCCCGCAATCCGATAACGGAAAAATGGATGAAGATGTGCAAATAGAGGGCAAACTATTTACAAGTATTAAGTACATTTATGTACAAGTGGTATGTACTCATGTGCAATTAATGCAAATGCATTACATATGGCAAGTCTAAATGTGCAATGGAAGAAAATAGAAGGCAGAATCTTTACGAGTATTGTGTATAACCCTAACTCTATTATTAAATCAAATATCTGCTTATGATTTAACCCTCCAAATATTTTCAGAATATCAATAAACAATTGCTTACTTTGAAAGGGCTTCATCAGATTAACATGCAATAGAAAAGCAGCATCTCCAACGATGACATGGGGATGATGACTCCTATCCCAGGAAGGTTTGCTGGTGGAGGGATGGCAACTGTCCCCTGAAGCAGGATTGCGTGAAATGGGTGGCTTGATGTGTAAGAAAGGGTTTCAAGCGATGCAGAAGACTGTTGAAACTATTAGCCGACATGCTAAAATATTAAATTCACTGCTTTGTCCATTTTACTCATCTGCTGAACAACAAACCAGGTGCCAAGCGTTTTCTCTCTTTCCTTCTTCCTCTTCATTTTATTGTACTAGTTCTCTCAAATGTGCCATTCCAAAACCGACTTCCCCGATCTAGCTACCTATTATATTGTTTACCAACTGTACAGGTACTTCTTCTGTGAAGCATTCCTGATCTACAAGCGAACAAACCAAAAGTTTCTGTGACATCGCTGCCTAGTGGTAAGATGTGTAATAGCTATTTACACAAGGGCACAACTATAAATGCTGAGCATGTCTGCGTAAACAAGCACATGACATTAACAACGCAGACCCGTAGAAGCAAAAATCAGGCTTTAACACTAAAAGTGTCTATTAGAGTAGGGAAGCCGTGACCACCCTAACACTAGGTGGCAGAGTTAAGGTGGATGCGATCTGCCAACAATTTAAAGAAGAATCTCCCCACTAGTTTGAGCGATAAAAAACATATTGATTCATTTTCAGGTAGCCAGACAATTTGCTTTGATGCTTAATAATGGCGTTGAAGCCGAATGTCGAACAGATACTGGAGATGGCTCGAAACGGCATTTCAAGTGTGGACATAGCTGCCAGTATAGGATCAAAATTCCAACTGCAAAGGTGGTGTACGCAAATAAATGTTGTGTACAGAAAATGGAGTGAGGCTAATGCTAACAGACGATCGACTAGAAGTTGAAGTGGCTGGCGCTGTAAAGGAGGTAATCGCAGTGTGGCTGCTTGACATCTTAGATTCCATGTTGTCATTGCACAATATACAGTCAGTACAGAACTAGTCAATATGAAACTAGAAATGTTTAGCATCCTTTGAAGGAACAGTGCGTTTTAATTACCCTTTATTTCGCACATTCTTTATATCGTGCACATTGTACAAAGCCTACTCCACGAGGGATAGGGAAATTTGCGGAAACAATGAAAAACAAAAATAATACTAGCCTGCCCCCTGAGTCAACATAAGATATTTAGCCTCGTTATCAGCCCAAGTGGCAGGCTGGACTAGACACATACCAAGTAAATAAACCAAAAACAACCTATTTAACATTCAGGCCCAGGGCGAGGGTACATTGCCCCTTCAAACTCATGCCCACCCTCAGTTTAGTTTTCCCATATACACAGTGGATGATATAAGAATTAGAGCGGGTCTGGTCACCATAGTCACACGTTACGGCATGCCTGTGAAGTTAAACATTAGGGCAGGGCACATAAAAAATATCTTGTTTTGAAAAATAGCCATTTGTTCGGTTTAATTAATTTTCTAATTAATAAATAGTTTATGCCACTTACAATATCCATCAACAATATGAAGACTGAAAAAGTGTTTGTGAATCCCAATGATATAGAATGCAAATCTTTTCAGTATTTTGACTATCCATTTTTACCATAGAGATCACAATTTCAAGTGATTCCCTAAAATCACTTGAAATAAGCTCTGTTCTGTTTAGGCTTAATTTTTTCTGTATATGTATAATATTGTGTAATTGCATTCAACAATTCTTTCTAATTAACTTCATAGAGGACACAACATATTAACTGATGTAAAATGTTGTCTATTTTTTGTTTATTTTCCTTTCCACAGACAAGTGCTGTGTGCATTTTGATTCTGGGTATATTTACCTAATCCATACACAGTACTTACATCCATCCATCCATCCTCCCATAAAACTAATAGTCCACATTAAGTTCTAGTCAAATGTCAGGAAACCTACTCATTCAAGGATTGAATTGACTTTCAAAATTTCCTACATTTTATAATAATAGTAATGGTAATGGTAATGTTTTTTCCAGACAGCTACGTCACAAATTTAAAACTTGGTTGCGGCAACTCCAGTGTGTCTGCACCCGAGCTCGAGCAAGGGACCACGCCAATTGTTGAGGCACTGGCCAGATTACAGGTACAGACTATAGTACCTTGCCAAGATGCTCGACAGCTGCTCATTCTGTGCATATCGGGAGCCTGTGAGTTCAATTAGAGCTGTAGTTGACAAACATGTTCTCTTCTGCATAATGTGCTGCATTCAGTGTTACAAGAATAGGATAGCATGTAGAGGTCGTATGATTTTCAAATAATTCATTTGCATTTTATTGCATGACATAAGTATTTGATACATCAGAAAAGCTGAACTTAATATTTGGTAAAGAAACCTTTGTTTGCAATGGCAGAGATCTTACTTGTCATGTAGTTCTTGACCAGGTTTGCACACACTGCAGCAGTGACTTTGGGTCTGTCACTGGGCAATAAGGACTTTCAGCTTCCTCAAAAGATTTTCTATTGGGTTCAGGACTGGAGACTGGCTAGGCCACTCCAGGACCTTGAGATGCTTCTTACGGACCCACTCCTTAGTTGCCCTGGCTGTGGGTTTCAGGTTGTTGTCATGCTGGAAGACCTAGCCACGACCCATCTTCAATGCTCTTACTGAGGGAAGGAGGTTGTTGGCCAAAATCTCGCGATACATGGCCACATCCATCCTCCCCTCAATACGGTGCAGTCGTCCTGTCCCCTTTGCAGAAAAGCATCCCAAAGAATGATTTTTCCACCTCCATGCTTCACGGATGGTGTTCTTGGGGTTGTACGCATCCTTCTTATTCCTTCAAACACGGCGAGTGGAGTTTAGACCAAAAATATCTATTTTTGTCTCATCAGACCACATTACCTTCTCCCATTCCTCCTCGGGATGGTCACTGGCAAACTTCAGATGGGCCTGGACATGCGCTGGCTTGAACAGGGGGACCTTGCGTGTGCTGCTGGATTTTAATCCATGACGGTTTAGTGTGTTACTAATGGTTTTCTTTGAGACTGTGGTCCCAGCTCTCTTCAGGTCATTGACCAGGTCCTGCCATGTAGTTCTGGGCATAACCCTCACCTAACTCATGACCATTGATGCCCCACAAGGGGAGATCTTGCATGGAGCCCCAGACTGAGGGATGTTGTACTGTCATCTCGAACTTCTTCCATTTTCTAATAATTACACCAACAGTTGCTGCGTTCTCACCAAACTGCTTGCCTATTGTCCTGTAGCCCATCCCAGCCTTGTGCAGGTCTACAATTTTATCCCTGATGTCCATACACAGCTCTCTGGTCTTGGCCATTGTGGAGAGGTCTGTTTGATTGAGTGTGTGGACATGTGTCTTTTATACAGGTAATGAGTTCAAACAGTTGCAGTTAATACAGGTAATGAGTGGAGAACAGGAGATCAAATACTTATGTCATGCAATAAAATTATTTAAAAATCATACAATGTGATTTTCTGGATTTTTTATTCTAGATTTTAGATTCCGTCTTTCACAGTCGAAGTGTACCTATGGTAAATATTACAGACCTCTACATGCGTCGTAAGTAGGAAAACCTACAAAATCAGCAGTGTATCAAATACTTGTTCACCCCACTGTAGATGCTATTTGTGGTCTGTTTAATGCTATTTGTTAGTCTGTTTAATAGTATCAGTTTCATTCACGAATGGCCAATTTACTATTAAAACGGCAAAATAGGATTTTATCAGGATATACAGAGGCCTCTTGTCTATACTGACAGCCGGGCAAATGTACAACTCTGGGGCAGTGGTTAATGACACATCCTTTCCCGTGACCTGTGTTCAAATCTCGAAATGGCAACTTTTACAAAAGGGAGCCCGTAACTTCAAACCAATGCCCTAAAATGCTTAATACATAGGGCATAATCTTCATATTGACCAAAACGAAACATCTGTGATGTTTGGTGTGACCCATGTACTTGCAATCAATGGCTTCAGCAGCAAGGTTGAAGCTCTCTCCACAATGCCAGTAAAAAACAACCTGATCATCTATGAGGATATGTACAGGTATGTCTTACATGTGAATTGTAGTTAAAAAAATGTCAACAACCTAGAGACAACCTATATACACTCAATATTTGAAATTGACAATGCAACAAAACATCAGTATATTTTTTGTGGATATGTTTTTCTGGCATGTCTATCCATTATGACAGTATTGTTTTATACTCCTGCAAGTTTTTTCACAACAGTGACATACTCAATGTACAACAGCATTGCTAATCCAAGGATTTTATGTTCAGTGTTCTAATTCATTAATCGTAAATTGTTATCTACGTACAGACAAGCAGTTCTCAACTATGGCATGTGGGATCAGGTTAGGGTTGACCATGGCAGGGAGTTTTTCCTGTTATTGTTCATGCAAGAAATGCTTGCAGAGCATAGACATAACCGGAGCAGAGTTCCTTACTGTTAAACTCTGTCAACAAAGCTATGAACTTCTGAATATATCTTCTAAGATACACTTATACAGTTAATATTCAGATCCAGTCGGTCATTGTTGCTTGTCTCCGAATGTTGCACGTCAGTAGTGAGTTTCGTTTTGTTTAAACCTATATGCAAAGAACTTCCCCTCAAGGCTGCACCGCTGCAGTTGAGGGACCAGGAGGAGATTGATATGGGCGACAGCATGGTGAAGTACTGCACATCAAACCTTACATGCCAGCTTTGTCAAATTGGTAAAAAAAAGAGTGGTTCATGCATGGAATTCTCACAGGATACCAGGTATGCACACATTGCACACATTTTCTTCAACAGACCTGAAAGATAATTTGAAATGCAAAATAGGATGTAGCTATTTTATATGTAGGAACAATATTTAACAAAAACTGTTTATTATTATTATATCTACATAATTGGCATTTTGGAAATAGAACTGTGCTTGAATCAATCAATAAAATGTATTTTATAAAACCCTTTTCACATCAGAAGTTGTCACAAAGTGCTTTTACAAAACACCCGCCCTTAAACCCCAAGGAGCAAACAACAGTCGTGTTGAACATCAATGGCTAGGAAAAACTCCCTAAGAAGGCCAAAATTTAGGAAGAAACCTAGAGAGGAAACAGGCTCAGAGGGGTGACCAGTCCTCTTCTGGCTGTGCCGGGTGAACATATTAAGAGTCCAAATTGTAATAGGTAATCGATGCATGTGGGCTGAATCCAGAGTCTATTTAAACCTAGTGCAGATCTGAGGCATGACCAGATGG
Organism: Esox niger; assembly: GCA_016801105.1. Taxonomy (NCBI): domain Eukaryota; kingdom Metazoa; phylum Chordata; class Actinopteri; order Esociformes; family Esocidae; genus Esox; species Esox niger. The sequence goes on from JACXGJ010014453.1 coordinate 7,151, forward strand.
ACAGGGACAGACTGGGGGGCGGCGATGGGTGAACAGAGTGGCAGCTGAAAGTCAGGTATCGTCTTGATCTGCAACACAACTTTGGACAGGGACAACAACGAGTCAAGCATGGTACTTTGCAGCTGTGGGTCAAGACCTCGTGTTAAAAAAGAAAGAAAATGTTGACCCTACTCCCCCAGCACAATAATATAGCAGCGTAAGACTTTGGGGCTGAGACAGGGAATCCAGTGACACAGTGGCCCTATCTGGGGGAGGCCCCGGACATGGCCCAACAGGAAAGAAATCAATCCATCCCCATTGCCAAGCATCGACCAAAAGGACACCCACCAACCGCAATCATCCTGAATCAGGGCTGAGTATTGCCAGCAAAGTATAGGCCAATTGCACCAGTGCGCAACAGAGAGAAAAAAACAAGCCAGTGACTCCGCCCACGAATGGCAATGGAGGGAGGGCATCCCAGTGGAGATGAGAGCCCACCAGGCAAGACAGCAAGGGTGGACAGTATCAGGCCTGTTTCAAACATGAAAATAAGTAACTCTTGAGATCTATTTCATATGTTCATCAAAGGAGAGGTCAGGGTAGAGGGTAACGCTGAGATTTCTTTCAGTTTTTGGGATATGACCATGCAGCCATTGAGGTTCACAGTGAGATCTGCCAATAAGACTCTTTGTTTCTTGGGTCATAAAACGAGCATTTCTGTTTGTCTTGAGTTTAAAAGCAAGAAGTTATCTGTCATCCACTTCCTAAAATCTGAAACACATGCTTTCAAAGTAGCTAATTTGGGGTTCCTCCATGCTTCTGCTGTTTCAAGGACAAAAGGGCAGAGGCAAAACAGTCTTAGGAATCCATGTTTAATAAAGAAACAAACAAACAAACAAACAAACAAACTCAAAGCAGCTCTAGCGACTGGGTAGTATAGCCTTCAGCTGACAAACCAAAATGAACCACATTAATGTGGGCAAACATTCAACATAAATAGGTTCCCCAGTTGGAGGAAACAACCAACACCTGCCTCCAATTGGGGAGACCCAAGAACATAGAGGTGCCTAGAGGCATCTCTTTTGGCCACGTCCTGACTATGGCCGCAGCCAGTGCGAAGATGGCTAGGGGCATAGCCAGGACGTGTCATTGAAATATATAACTGTGTGTCATCAGCATAGCAGTGAAAATTGACATTGTGATTCCGGATTACATCTCCAAGAGGCAGCATATATAGTGAGAACAATTAAGGGCCAAGAACCGAGCCTTGAGGAAAGCCAAAACATACTTTTGATTTTTTAGAGGATATACCATCCACATATACGAACTGATGTCTTTCAGATAAATACAGTTTAAACCAGGCTAAATCATTCCCATGTAGACCAATATGGGTTTCCAGTGTCTGTAAGAGAAGGGAGTGATCAATAGTGTGAAAAGCTGCGCTGATATCAAGAAGCAACAGGACGGATGCAGAACCTTTGTCTGAGGCCATTAGAAGGTCATTTGTTACCTGCACGAGTGCAGTCTCAGTACTATGATGTTGTCTGAAACCGGACTTGAGCAATTCATAGATGTTATTTGTCTTCAGGAAGGCATTACGTTTATTATGTTCAACGATGGCTGACCTAGCACCGAACATAGCTTCTTAATTAATTTTGTTGGAACCAGGTCTAACTGAGAATTTGTGGGTTTACAACTCATAAAAACATTTCTGAATGTGTTGAGTGATATGGGATCAAAAAGTTCCTGTGTCCCCATTGACACCTGGTCCGGGAGGTTCAGGACATTCTCAGGACAACTGAGATTTTGGGCAATATAATAATTTTGTTGTTGATTTTCTAATGATGATTAACTTCTTTGTCAAAGAAGTTCATGCATTCGTTACAGCTGAAGTGAAGACACACATCATTGAACGTTGCTTTTTAGCTAAATTTTATTGTTTTTGTTCACCTCAATCAGGTTAGAGAAATACGCTGATCGAGCAGATGTGAGGGCTTTTCGGTGATTTAGTCTACTTTCTGTCCTGGCTAGTCTGAATACTACCAACTTTTTGGAGCACCACTTTTGTTCCATTTATCTAGGGGCTTGCTTGAGTGCTCTAGTATTTTTTGTGTACCAGGGAGCAAGTCTCTTGTTGCGTATTTCTTTTGTTTTTAGTGGTGCGACAGTGTCTAAAATATTTCACAGTGTTGAGTTTAGATCCTCGATTAGATCGTTTGCGGATTTATTTACTTTGTCACCGATGAGCAAGCTTGGAAGAATATCAAGAAATCTATTTGTATTCCAAGAATTTATAGTGCAGCTTTTGAAATTCATTGTTTGCGGAGCGAGTGGACTTCTTGTTTTAACGATCAATATAATAAGACAGTGATCCGATATTACAGAATTTACGGGGGAAATTATTAGATCTAAAATATCTATTTCCCGTGACCAGACTAAATCTAAGGTATGATTGTGACGGTGCGTTGGACCTGACACATGTTGGATAAAACCCATTGAGTCAACTATGGATTCAAAGGCTTTTTAAAGAGGGTCGTTTGACTTTTCCATATGAATATTGAAATTGCCAAAAATGTGAATACTATCTGCCATGACTACAATGTTAGACAAGAATTCTGGAAACTCATTGACGAACATTGTATATGTCCCGGGCAGCCTGTAAATAGTGGCTATGTAAAACGATTTATCAGCCTGGTTTAACTATTATGAGTAAAACTTCAAAAGAATGAAACCAGTGGTGTTTAAGAGTACATTCCTATTTACTGTCATAGATATTAGCCACACTCCCTCCTTTTCAAAATGCACGGGGGATATGATCACTAGTATATCCAAGAGGAGAGGCCTCATTTAGGGCAGTAGATTCATCAGGCTTTAGCCATGTTTCACACAAGCCAATAACATCAAGTTTATTATCAGAGATTAATTAATGTACTGCAATTGCCTTTGGAGCAAGGGATCTAACATTTTGAGATCCAAGGTAATACAGTCATTTTTATTTGTGACCAAGGTGGGGGAAGGTTTTATCTTAATAAGGTTGCTATTGTTTGCACTTACTTTAACTTTTCTCAGCCTGGAATGAGTCACAGTTGCTATAGGCAACACTACGAACTACTCTGGCTGTGCTATCTACAGACTCCACTATGCTAGGAGGCTGCCTAACAGCCTGCGGCTTGTCCTGCACCCTATCTCTTGGGACAGAAGAAGAAAATGCCTGGGACAGAGGTCGATCATAAATGCCTGCCGATCATAATCCTTCGAAGACTGCTCGGTCCTTGACTGCGTCTCTAGTGGGGAAAACCTGTTTAAAATCTCAGTCGGCTCTAGCAGTGACCCAGGTTTAACTGGTAGACGGCATTTCTTCCCAGTGATTTCTTCCCAGATTGACCTGCATGCATACATTTGATTTCTCATATTAGCTGGCGTCTACCGGTCAAACGGAGAATCAACGTCCAGCCAGGGGAATGAAGAGAATGGAATGCCTATATTTCAGGCAACAATGTCTCTACAAGAATTCCACATAATATCTCAGGTGATTCGCTTTGATAACCTTGATACCAGACCGGGTCGACGTGAAAGGGACAAACTAGCTGCAGTCAGAGACGTATGGGATAAATGGGTGGAAACACTACTGTTAATGTACAATCCCTGTCCTCATGTTACAGTTGATGAACTGTCATGACAGCAGGTAAGGATCCAAGTTCAGACTGTAGAGGTGAGAGGCACGCGGATAGGTCGGGGACGAGCAGTGAGGCGGTTAACGTGACAAAGACAAAGGCACAGGCGAACATAAACCATTTATCCGGCAGGGGTGAGGTGACAGGGAGCTTAATAAATACGGTGTGGTAAAGAGGTGATTGGAAACAGGTGTACGCAGGCAACTCAGGGAAGCGCCTCTGTGCGCTCGTGGAGGCGGGGGCGTGACATGATCTCCTGGTTCCATTCAGAGGATGCTGTCCCTTCCGAGAGTATATGCCAAACAAGCATGCAAAATATGGCATCAAAATATGGGCAGCATCTGATGCCACATCAAGCTATGCATGGAATATGCAAGTTTACACTGGGAAGCCACCTGGCGGGGTTATGAAGGGTTTTTTATGAAGGGGTGCAAGGTCATAACATCGGCCTCCTCGATCGACAGCAGCTGCATCTGCCGTCCAAAAAATTCAAGCTGGATCATCAAGACATTCCTCCAATCAACCAGCAATGGATCCAGTGGATACAGGCTGTGGCAAGAAATGGAAAAGATGCCAGCTGTGCCCTCCTCGACAAGATAGTAAAACAAGCACCACTTGTGTTGAAAGCATTAAATATATCTGCAGAAAGCACACACGCACACTGTGTTCAACATGTGGAAAAAGACTGAAGAGATAACATTGACCAATAGTGGAAAAAAAGCCTACTTGGGGAAACTAAAAATCTTGTTTGTGAGGAAGGAAATATGTTTAACAAATAGTTCTCAAATATAGTTTTATAAAAATAAAATAAAATGTATTATTTCTGAAACGTCTGATAAGAAATTGATTCTTTGAGTGTCTGGAGTGTGTTTAAACTGTGTGGGTCAATTTGAGCTGTAACATAGTGGATGTATTTTTTTAACATAACAGGAGGGTTAAGGAAGTATCTGCTTTGAGTTAAATTTTACTTGACCATTTATTCCTGTAGTGGGAAGTAATATTCATGAAATAAATCTACTTTTGTCTTTGAATATTGTGATTTTATCAGCACTTAATATTGTTTGGATTTATATTACTAAAAGGTAAGTTTAATACATAGTGTAAATGGTTACTTATATCACACATGCAAAGTATCATGATTAGTGTTGTGGCTGTCCCCTTACCTTTAACATAGCATAGGGAATTATATATATTTTGTTGTATCGGCTTTGCAGCAAATATTACATGCAGGTAAATTTGACCCCCTTGGAAACAAGATGACAATTCTGATGGCCCACTTTCATCCCCCTTGATATGCCACACATCTTGTAAGCAGGATTTGAACCTTGAAATGGGATAATGCACAATGTTGTGTGTAACATGGTTTTTACACAGAAGATGAAGTGAGATGCCAACAAACAAGCTTTAGATGAATTACGTTGCAAGCTACAGTCCTGGGGGAGAATTTATTTTAAGAAACAAACTTGGGTCATATTGTCATACGTAATTGTTTATATGTAATCAATATATATGATAGTGAGGTATGCAAAGTACATTAATGGTAACCATGTAGAGTTATAAGCTATACAGTTGCAGTTCATGAGCACCATAACCTGACTGAAGATGTAACAGTTAACAACAAAAAGCAGTTTTTAGCTCATCTTTCTATACTACCAGCTATCACTGCAACTACAATCACCAGGTAAGGTAGGTAGCTGGCCTGCTAGCACCCAAACAAAATATGTTTAAGATTGTCTTATACTATCAAGTTTGCGATATAGTCATATTAATTCAATAAAACCTCTGAATTGTATTGAATATTAACACTTCTACCATAACTCCATACACAGTCAGCTGTATTTCTGCCAAACTAGGCTGTGAATACACAAGAACACTATGAATATTCTAAGAAAAGGCATGCACTGCCAGGTATGAACAAAAATGAAATAGAAATATTTAAATTTTTCTTATCCCGTTATTCTATTTCCTATTTTAAAAGAGGAAATGAGAATTAAGTCTATTTTGTTTTAAATTATGAACGGAAAACAAGCCATTTTCTGATTGGTCAATATTAGTTTCAAATCGGAAATCAAATATTGCAAGTCAAATATAATACCATTTTTTATAATTGTTTAAACACTAAAATAAAAATGTACACACAATTTGCAAAATTCTACTCCAATGAGCAAAACACCTCCACAGATTTGCACAACATTACACACAATGTCTGCTTCACCCTTTTTGCAAAACATTACACACAGTGATTTTTAAAACTGTAAACACATTTTCACACCTTAAACACAGATAAGGATTGTAAGGTTACTTCCTTGTCATTACAAAGCACTGGATTGCCAAGGACCACACTAATGAACGAATTGGATAATCACAACCACCAGGTGTGGAAGCACACATGTGCTAATTTGAAAACGCAGCACTCAGTTGTGCTATAAAAGGCAGCAGGTGAGTACACCTGTCTTCAACAAAAATGGAAGGAGTTAGAAGAAGAAGAAGAAGAGTGAGAATGAGAGGGGAAGCTCAAAGAGGAGATGAAGGTGGTAGAGGAAGAGGCCTTGGTAGAAGAATAGAAAGGAAGAGGCCTTGGTAGAAGAGGAGGAGGTAGAGGAAGAGGAGAAGGAGGTGGAGGTGGAGGAAGAGGCCTAGGAAGAGGAGAAGGAGGTAGAGGTAGAGAAGGACTTGAAGGGTTGATAGAACCTGAACCAAGAAGACGAGGACCAAATTTGACTCGAGAAATCCGTTCAACACTTATTGACCCTTATTATCAACCATGGACTGACACTGATGGAAGCTGGACAAAGAGTTCAACCAAATCTCAGCAGACATACTGTGGCGTCAGTAATTGGGACATTTCATAGAGAAAACAGGTAAGCTAACCACACAGTGGACACTGAAGCTTGCTGTGCTTGTCATCAATAATGTTTACTTGTGACATTTGACAGTAGGCTGCATATGTATTTTATATATATAATTTTTTTGGACACCAAGGTGGCTATGTTCACTCGTGCACAAGAGGCTGCCATTATGAACATGGTTTTGGCCAATAATTGTATCAGGCTGCGAGAAATCCAAGCCAATATCATCAATGATGACAATATTTTCAATAACATCCAACGAGTCTCTCTGTCAACATTAGGTCGAATCTTAAAGAAAAATCAAATATACATGAAGCAACTGTATCGGGTACCATTTGACAGAAATTCAGAGAGAGTGAAACATCTGCGCAATGAGTATGTGGAGGTATGTATTGTTCCTCTTACTATGGTCTGGTATTGTGCACTGCTCATAATGTTCTGTCACAAACAAAAATACTGTGCAATAGATATTGATTAGCATCTTATTGTCTTTAATGTGTTTCAGAGTCTTGCAAATGGATGCAGCAGAAATTCAACATGAATTTATATATGTGGATGAGGCTGGATTTAACCTTGCGAAAACAAGAAGAAGAGGGAGAAATGTTATTGGACACAGGGCAATCACCAGTGTGCCAGGGCAGCGAGGGGGTAACATCACCATTTGCGCTGCTATCACACAAAATGGGGTCCTCCACCGCCATGCAAATCTGGGACCCTATAATGCAGATCTAATTATTGCATTTCTTGACCGATTGCATGAGATTGTCACAGCATTACACCAAGTGGACCAGATGCGGTACATTGTCGTTTGGGCCATTGAGCAGGCCTGTGATCTTATTGAAGCAGCTTCTGTGCAGGGGTGGATTCGTCACACAAGGCGATTCTTCCAACGGTGCCTTGCCAATGAAGACATAGCCTGTGATGTGGATGAAATCTTATGGCCTGATCCAGCCAGACGGACAGATGAATAGTTACAGTATTCTTGTTGGTTTTACAGTTTTCTGTAATTTCTGTTTACTTTACTTTTCTTCAGAGTCAAAGTGTATGTACTGTAATTCATGCAGTAATTGTTATTTGTCTACAGATTTTATGTTTCATTGATTTCATTGTAGGTTGATTACTGTAACTGATTATGGTAAGAAATATTGTAAGTATT